>JANHZT010002714.1:108391-119339 GCA_032468215.1 Stegonotus admiraltiensis | reverse complement strand
CACCCCCCCCCCTGTCTCATTTTACCTCAGTGTGTACCACAGGAAATAGGAGGTTTTTGAGCCTAGAGGCAGAGCAGTTACAGTAACTTAGGTTTTAGGGTTCCTTTATAAAACAAAAGGTTAGAACAGCCCTTTAAAAAATAACTGTTCAGCTCACTAAAGTTTGGAAAAATAAATGGTTAACTGCCTAAGATTTACCCAAATTCTGAGGACCAAACATAGATAATTTATAAATAAATATAACTCTTAATATATGTCCAAAGTATGTCTATGCATAGGACAATCATTTTTCTTCTGTTGGAGCAGGACATTTCTGGTGTCCAGCAACAATTCAACAAGCTGGGAGTGAAAGCAAAGAAATGACATCACCAGCATCATCATCCCAAGTGCAGGTCAGTGGGGGAAAATATTTTAGACTACTTAAAATGTAGAGCAAATATTGTTACAGAACATAACTGGGACAAAGGGATAGGAAGACTTTTGCGGGCAACATTTGTCTCCAATGTCTCTTCCCTCATCTCAACCCTCCTTTTCCATTTTCTCTTTCCTGAGGTTGGAGCCTGATGTCAACAAGCACAAATTAAAAGATTAAATCTACTAAACAATTTGTTCATGGAATTTGTGGCATTATGGGATTGCATTAAAAAGCATGAGGGGATTGCAACATCTATTTTTTCACAAGCTGTAATTCTGAGTAGGTAGGTTTATAAGTATTTGCCTGCATCTCTGTGTATAGGTTTGCTACAGTTGTTGAGCTGGAATTATTTGGTTGTGTGATAATAGGAAGGGAAGGGAGGGTAGCGGAGGGGAACAAGGAAGGAAGGAAGGAAGGAAGGAAGGAAGGAAGGAAGGAAGGAAGGAAGTCAGAATAATGAGAACCCTTTGAGAATTCAAATTTCCTACTTGGACTTTTTTAAAAATAAAAATAAGTATTGGATTTTGGAATGAATTGGATATATAATACATATATTTTTCTACCTTTACTCTAAAATGATCTCCATCTATCTTGAAAAATTCCCCAAATCTAGAGATGATATTCTTCTTTACTTCATCTTTTACCACTTCAGATGTCGAGGGAGATACAAAATTTGATTCTTGCATTTCTGACGGCCTCAACCATTGTTAATTGATGCTGCTGTAGAATGCCTTTTATGTTGTCTCTCCATCTTCTGGGTCTGCCCCGTGTTCGTTGGCCATCTCCTCTTTTTGTACATACCTTGTATGGTATAGAACCCCTAGACATTCTCTGCAGCTGAACAAACCGCTTAAGTTGTGGTTTTTATATGTTGCTTAAGATTGGTTCTATGCCAATTCATCCAAGAGATGGCATTTGGGGAGCCAAAGTGATTATTCCATGATATTTTAGCTATCAGGTATTCCAATTTTCTCTTTCTTTGCCCTCCATATATATATATGAAATTTCATCCCTCATAATTTATAATCAGTGGTAAGACTTGGCACATAGCAAGTTCAACACATTCACATCTCAAATACTCATTATTATGCCCTTTGCTTATTGTCTTTCTTATAAATTAAGGCCCTGTTAAAGAGCTCTTTAATCACCTTCTCTTCCATGCTGTGCAGAACAGCTAAAGATTTATGAGAGCTCTTCCTCTTTGCTGTACATCAAGTGGTCATTGTAAGACACAAACAATCTTGTGTCTTCTTTTATAACTCCCCTTGTTTTAATTCAAAGTCTGGCACAGGACAGTCTTCCATTCAAAAGTACCGGTATGTCCAATTGAAGTCAGAGCTAGGGAACCATAATCTGCCTACCAACTGGTAAGTTTTTACAGATCACCTCGTCTTCCTCAGTGTGCTTGTGTACATTATATTTCTATTTTAGTTAAAATATAGTTGGTTTCCTTTGGGATTTAGTATGTTGAATGAAGCTTTCCACTATTACTCTAAAATGATACGGGGTGAAATCTACTTACCTTACCTACCAGTTCGGAAGTGCGTGCACCATCGTCACATCTGATTTTGGATCCTCTGCGTGGAAAGTAATGACATCCAGGCGGGTGGGTGGAGCCTCGCGCTGCTGCCACTACCAGTTTGCTGAACCACGCTCTACCGCCACTACCGGTTTGCCTTAACCAGAGCGAACTGTTAACATTTCACCCCTGAAATGATAGCTCTGGCTTTGTGAAGCCATATAATTGTGGTTTATTTTATAAATCAGCCTTAAGCAGATCCATAATGACGAAACCCAAATTTGCATATACCTAAGCGTGAGCAAATTTCATGCACCCTTCTGCCTTTTTTTTAATCTTCTGATTTGATGATGGGATGGTATAGTGGTTAAGGAGTTGGACTTTGACTGGGCAAGAGCCAGATTCAAGTTCACTCTTAGCCATGGAAAATCTAGAGAGGCTTGAGGACTGTCAGTCTCTCTCAGACCAAACCTACCTCACCAAATTTTGGGATAGGTAAGCTGTTTGAGCTCCTGGAGGAGAGATGAGATACAAATCTATTAAATAAATATTTATCATCCTCATGGGGGTGAACAAAAGTGCTCTGAAATAGCAGCAGGGGGATTCTGCGAAAGTAAATGAGATTAGATGCTAAAAGACCCATGAAGACTTGAAGGGAATTAGTGAGCGATACAGGAAACCTGCTGACATGTCTTGCACAGTCTGAAATAGCTTCTTCTGGCAGAATCCTAAAAGTTGGCAAACAATTATTTGCTCATCAAACCAAGCACGCGAACAATCCTGGCATCGGATTTCCATTACAAATTAAACCTTCCTAAAGCTATCCCTTGATGATGAGAAGGTGGCCCCATGAATTAACTCTTAGCTTCTGCTTTTGCCCTGGTTTTGTGGCATTAGGATTCCCACTGTCTCTCCTTTTCTTTGGCCTGATAGTCTGGATCTCTGAAATTATGGTTATAGATAACAGCACTGGGGAGATATAGCTATTAAAATTGATTGTTCTGTGTGAGAAAATCATTTCGCTCCTTCAGGAAATAGAAGCAGTTAGAGAAACATATAAATGGACCATCATTCTACTGTGGATAAAACAGGGAAAAATCTATGTCGATTTCAGCAGGTAGCACTTGAAAATATTATGCTAAATATTCATTGACTGCACGGTATTTTCAAAGCCATTGCAGTGCAAACTGTGCCCCTTTTCTGTGGGCATGTGACATCTCAATGCCTATGCAAAAGGAGTGGAGCTTGTGCCAACAATGATACAATGCGGCTTTCTCCATTTCTTCCCATGAATCCCCCATGCATGGATTAACTGGATCCTCCTTGAATCTCTCTAGTATCTTTCTAAACCCCAAATTGCCTTCCACTACCATCAATGATGACAATGCCGTATGAAAAATTATTTTCTTCTGTCAGTCCTGAATCTTCCTGCTGATGGTTTTTTTCAGTGGATTACTTGAAGTTCGTGAAACATTTCATGAAAAGGAGAACTTCATGAAAAAGGAGGGATGCTTGCATATATCTTTATCAGGTTTCCCCTTAACTTTCGTTACCAGCAAAAAAAGGTCCGGTCCAGCCACAACAATATCGGTGGCTCCTTTTTTTCATATTTATATCCCTATAATATCTTTTATATGCACTTGGTGTTGGGAGCAGCAAGAGCACTGTGCAAACAATCTCATGTATTCTCCATTGTGTACCTGTTTACTCCCTTGTCATCCTTTCCTCTCCAATCAATATAAATATAAACATCAATTCCATTCTTGCTACTATCTCAGCACCGAGGTAAGCATTCCAGAGGGCTGGATAGTGGGGGAAAAGGAATAGTTGTGATTGTGTGATTTACCACTTAGCAACCATTTTTGCTTAATGACAGAGCTGCTGGTCCCAACTGCAGTCGCTAAATGAAGATTATCTGTGCACAGGACAGGAAGCTACATCCAGACAGAGCAAGGTAAAACAGATTGGCTCCAGGTCAGCAAATAAGTGAAGCAAGACTATTTTTCCTTATTTATTCAGCCTATATGCAGAATATGTATTAATCTTTCCTTATTTATTCTTTCCTCATTTATTCAACCTACATGCAGAATATAGAATTAAGGAGCACAGATTAGAAGTAGGTGAGTGTGGCTTTAAACTGGGAAGAAGAAACACCAGTAACCTGTGCTGTGCTGATGACACTACTCTGATAGCTGAAAATGCAAATATTCTGTAAGTTCTAGGAATGAAAGTCAGGGAGCACATTAAAAATGATTCACTATAAAAAATACCAAACTAATGAGAAAAGGTACAGCAAGCAGCTTTAGAAGTGACAAGATATTGACGTGGTGAATACCTCCTGCTTTTTAACTTTGATTATCAACAGGGAAACATACTAGTAGTCAAGAAACACACTGCAGACTAGCACTTGTTATGGCACAATGAAGACCTGCTGTGAAAAGATTCAGATGCTGTGATGTGCATACACCTACAAATAGTTTTCTTTGTGACATGCTATGGACGTGAAACTTGAAGAAAGAATGAAGAAGCAGGATAGATGAGTATTGATTCTTTCGAACTTTGGTTTTGGAGAAGACTCCTGGGAATAACATGGAAACAAATCGAATTGAAGTTCTCACTTGAGACACACATGACCATGCTCAAAGGCTCACACTTTGGACACATTATGCAAAGACCTAATTATTTTTTACGGTCTCTAATACTGGGAAAGATGGAAGGAAAGAGAGGAAAAAGACAACCAGCAAGACGGATGGACTTGATTACAGCTGTCATGATGCGTTCACCATTGAAAGGCCAGATGGGGGACAGATCATTGTACATAAGGTCTATCTATATAGCCAGTATAAGTTGACACTGAACAATAAAACGTAAGCCATCAGTGTAAACCAATTTGAATTAATGCAAGCTGCATGAAACAATTATTATTTTCTTTGTTTGTTTCAAAGTGAACAGCATTTGCAACATCATTGTCTTAACTTATTTGTGGAATTTCACTGTACATCCAGACAAGATAGTCTCCCACTAGTAAATGTAGTATTCTTTCTCCATCACTGCTTTGTTAATATCTATATACCATGTTTCCCCGAAAATAAGACCCTGTCTTATATTTTTCTGATCCCTGAAATAAGCGCTTGGCCTTATTGCCATGCACTAAAAAGCCCGATTAGGCTTATTATCAGGGGATGTCTTATTTTGGGGAAAACAGGGTACATACCTAGATGTATACGTATAGCCTTCTATAAAAAGACAAAACTATTGTGCAATGTCTGGTAACAGTAAGGGATACTCCTTGTTTCTCTGACCTCGCAGCCCTTCTTAGCTGATTCTCCTTGCCTTTTCGTTGGTTTGTTTCTTAAATTCCCTTTTCAAAACTTCCATTTATGTAGCGGCTCTTCAAAATCTAGACGCATCTTCCTTCATAGCACCACCACATCCTATTGGGAATATAAAGGTCCAATTAAGGTTGCTTCAGCTCCTGAAACTCTCAAAAGTTCTCCTGCTCTTTGGCTCAAGGACAGGACCTGCATGTCCATTCTCTGATGCTGCTCGGAAGGCCACATGCCAAGGATTTTAGCCTTCAGCTCTCTGGTGTTCAGGAAAACAGGAGCAAAAAAACAAAACAAAACCCCAGTGTCATTATTCTTGATGCTTTATTTCCTCCTTTCTTCTTTTAAAAACATTGGTCTCTTCTGATTATCTTTGATTCAGTTAAACAAGGAAGCTATGTGCTGCATATAAATGAGACTTGCCCTGTAAATTTATAAAATAGCAGATGTGCCGGTTGAACAGAAAGCTGTTTTAGGAGTTATTTATTTTTGTCTCTGTGCTCTTGCTTTTGGCCAATGCTTCACAACAAGCTAGCTGCTTTTCATACCTCTTGCCATCCATCACCTGGCCCCAAGCAAATCTTAAACCCTGGGCACCTCACCCTTTCTTCCCTGCTCAGATGTAACTTTTCCTTTGTCCTGAAAGGAAAGTGTAACATGGAAGCCATTTAGCATTTCTGGTCAGTTCGCTCAAACAGATTATTCCCGAATAAGGTTAAGTGGCAGCAAAACCCATCACAAAATGCAATCATCTGTACCGAACAGATCTATTTTAGAAGGATAATACGAAATTCTGAAATGAGGAATATTTCCTAGCAAACAATTCAGTGCTATCTGTTTTACAGAGACGTAGAAAGAGCCGCACTGGATCAAGACCAAACGCTAGTACCATCTTAATCCCTTTCATAAGGAACTACTAATTGGGCAACATAACAAGAAATAAACATATTTATATACCGTAGATTTTAGTTAATTCTCTGCTGATCAAATTCCATAGCTGACACTGAATCATATCCTAAAAATGTTCTATTTGTTTGTTTGCCTCAAACAATGCTCATCTTAAATGTTGTCCAAGAAATCACAGATGGTTTTTTTCATCCTGTGAAAGATACTTTTTTAATTATAACTGTTTTATCCTGGAAGCCCTTGGGATAACAGTAACTCAAAATAGGTTTTCTTCTAATGAAATTTCCATTCCAGAAAGCAGAAATTCCAATGAATATTTCCCTTAAAAAAAAAAGATCCTATTATCTGTATATAATACTGGATCTTTGAAGTCCCAGATTATGATACTGTTTACAAATAATATCTTTTTCGGTCAATTGTACCAGCAGAGTTTGCTTATAAATACTGCTTGTAAACATAAATAGCTCACGTAGTCCTTGACTTACAACAGTTCGCTTAGTGACCATTCAAATTTACAATGGTACTGAAAAATGTGAGTTATGACCATTTTTCACAGTTACAACCTTTGCATGGCCATGTGATCAAAATTCAGATGCTTGGCAACTGGTTCATATTTATGACTGTTGCTGTGTCCCAGGGTCATATCAAGCAAAATCAATGGGGAAGCCAGATTCACTTAACAACCATATTACTAACTTATTAACTGCAGTGATTCACTTAACATCTGTGGCAAGAATGGTCATAAAATGGGGCAAAACTCACTTAACAATTGTCTCTGTTAATAACAAACGTTCTGGGCTCAATTGTGATCCTAAGTTGAGTACTACCTGTATGTAAGCAAGCTACCTGGGCATTTTCTCCATATAATCTAATATCAGTCTATTGCTGACTAATAGGGACTCTCTTTTCTTATTGGGATAAAAACCTTTCTTCTCGTTTTTTCCCAACATTCTAACTGGAAGTGTCAAGATTGGACCTATTGCCTTCTGCTGGCAGAATTGTGAGTTGCTACTGAATTATGTTTGTTATATATCAGATAATTATTAATTTTAAGAAACACTCTTCTATGTAGAGCATGAACTGTATAATGGAATGACTAAACTGTATAATGGAATTCTTTATTTCTGCACTGTTACGTGCTTAGATGCATCTAGATATTGTAGACAGTTTATATTTTCTTTTGCTTGGGCTGAATCCAAAACCACTTCGAAACGTTCAGGAGGAAGTGAGTGAGGAGGAGGGAGAGAGAGAGAGAGAAAAAAGTTAGTGCCGGTGGGAGGATTCATTATTTTTAAGCAGAAATCATAGTTGGAGAGAGATGACTTAAATCACCCATCCTGTATCAGCCAAGGCTATGTCCATCATTCTTCCCAATATCTGGAACTTTTTCCATTGTAGAAAACGTGCAGCTAGTCCTTTCTTCTTGTGAAGAAATCAGGAGGAGAAAAGAGTATTAGGTACGTTTACTGCCTTGAATTATTTATTAAAAAAAAATATAGCCGGGATAAAATAAATAATAATAAATGAATAAAAACAGTACATTTGCCCCAAAAAGAAGTTCACTTTCATCTTAAGATAATTCCTGCCAAGCTCACCTCCAGCAAAGTTGAGACAAGGGAAAAAAATAACAACCCTCACTTGCCTCTGTTAACATATTTTCACATGAACGATTTAGCAGAAAAGCTAGTGTTTTGCTTAGGTTAAAAACAGAGCCTCCTTTTCTGTCCTTTGAATGTCAGGAAAGATTAGCATTGGCAAGTTACACAATCGATCTGTGCATAAGTCTGTCAATTCCCAACTTCCCAGTACTTTGGGCTGCAATACAGAGAATATCCAGACAGTATTTTAAAGCAAATGTACAGTTAAATAATTCTGATTTCATAGCTTTGGTGGCCACAGAGTAAAAATTCCATTCTCTGCAGCCGGTCCAATGGATCAGAAAAGCATTTTGACAGCCTCAAGAAAAGTTGAGAATTCTAATCTCAAGAACTGCCTCCAGAACTCTAGGAGAATTCCCTTTAGCTGTTCACTTTAGCTCTAGGAAGATCTATTTTAAAAAGGCTTTTTGCTGCCTTTATTTTCCTAGCCAAGGATTAAACTGCCTTTTCTTCACATTTTCCTCGGGGTCTGTGAGCGATTAAAATATGCTTTGATACAGTGGTGAAATTCAATTTTTTTTACTACCGGTTCTATGGGTGTGGCTTGATGGATGTGGTGTTGCTTGGTGGACGTGACTTGGTGGGCATGGCAGGGGAAGGATATGGCAAAATCTCCATTCCCACCCCACTCTGGGACCAGCCAGAGGTGGTATTTGCCGGTTCTCTGAACTATTCAAAATTTCCGCTACCGGTTCTCCAGAACCTGTCAGAACCTGCTGAATTTCACCCCTGCTTTGATTGTGAGGATACTTTCACTGCACTGAAGTGCTGAATTTAATATTTCTGCTTACCACTTTGCTTCTCTAAAGGCAGCTGTAGGGTAGGAAGGGCAGAAGGAAAAATCTGTGCCAAGGCGTCCGTTGTTTGGCTCTATGTGGATAAAGTGGCACAAGGTGCTTTTGGGAGGCTTATTTAATCTAAGCCAACCTGCAGTCTATAGGCCACCCGTCCCTTTAATGATTCTCTGGATACCCACTTGGGCCAGGGGCATCAGATTAGCAGGGCAAGGTCTTTGCTTCCTTGTGGTTGTGAATAATTTTCTTACGGTTCATGAGCAAGGATTGTCAATATGGTGTTTGAATAGGCAAGGAGGGCAGGGTTAAAACTCCTCAAATCTGTACAGGTAGTCCTCTACTTACAACTGGTCACCTAGCGACTGTTTGAAGTTATGACAGACCCTCCAAAAGCTACTTATGACTTGGTTTCAAAGTTCTGGCCATGCAGTACCTTCACCCTTATGACAACAGTGGCTTTGGCCCACTCCCAATTCGGCCACTTAGCCACCCAAGGGAGCTTAAAGCCGGGCAGCAGATGCTACTGGCGTATAGTGAGTAGTCATGACTTGGAGGCCTTGGCCTACTTCCCATCCAGGGCTCAGTCTGCTCTTCAGCCAGCTCTGGGGCAAAGCAACATCCAATTCACCCAGAGGTGAAATTCACTTACCTTCCCTACCTGTTCGCAAATGTGCCTGCGCCATCATCCATGCATGCCCAAAGCCTTCTGTGCATGTGCAGAGGCTGAAAATCATCGCAAAAAAGAGACGTCATGACATCCGCGCGGGTGGGTGGAGCCTCCTGCAGCCACCGCTACCGGTTCACCTGAGCCGGATAGAACCAGCTGAATTTCACCCCTGAACTCACCTTTCTGGTTTTTGCAGAAGAATCCAGCCACACGCAGTGCAACACAGTGCAATGTGAGGCATAGCTCTCTTACAGAAGCTGCCTCATGGCAAACTTGTGCTATTCTGCAAGTAGGTAGTATTCTTCTGGGTTTTTAAAGGAGGTTCCATAGACAAAGGCCTCCAAGCTGTAACTGTCCTCTATGTACCAGTAGCCTCTGCTCCCAAGCTTTAGACTCCTTTGGGTGGCTGAGTGGCTGGGTTATGCACGCACATAATGCACAAAGAGCCAAGGTGGCACAGTGGTTAGAGTGCAGTACTGCAGGCTACTTCAGCTGACTGCTAGCTGCAGTTCAGCAGTTCAAATCTCACCAGGCTCAAGGTTGACTCAACCTTCCATCCTTCCGAGGACCCAGATTGTGGGGGCAATGTGTTGACTCTGTCAACCGCTTAGAGAGGGCTGTAAAAGTACTATGAAGCAGTATATAAGTCTAAGTGCAATTGCAATTGCAATGTACACAAACACATATACACAAATACTATACAATAGGCTATCTTTTGGCAAAGCCTATTTTACCAGTTACAGAGGATGGCACCTTGGGGAGTCCTATCTTGGCTTTGGTCTTCTTTTGGGCTTATCTTCATTTACATATGCACCCTGGTGGCGCAGTGGTTAGAATGCAGCACTGCAGGGCTAACTCACTGCTCACTCCAGGAGTTCAATTCTGAACGGCTCAAGGTTGACTCAGACTTCCATCCTTCTGAGGTCAGTAAAGAGGGACCCAGATTGTTGGGGAGCAATATGCTGACTCTGTAAACTGCTTAGAGAGGGCTGTAAAAGCACTATGAAGTGGTATATAAGTCTAAGTGCTATTTCTATCACTAAATGGAATGGGGTACTGTAGTGTGTGTAGTTCAACCTGTTGTGGCACCCCAACCACAGGGTAGCATGATAAGGTTGATGGGCCATCCCATGAGGCCATGATATATATTTTTATTTCCACATCATAACATGCCATGTGAACAATTCTGTGCTAGCAGCCAAGGTATAGAATTTAACATATTATGTAAAATCAATTACTCATAACTTACAGGGGGTTGCAGAGGAGCCAGGCCAGCATCCATGCAATCAAAGCCCTTCCCCTTTTTTATCTGTGTTGTGATGAACATAGAAAGGGGCAGAGCTTTATATGTGGTTACAAGAGTCATCTTGACTTTTTGTTTTACTTCCTCCACAGATTTACATAGTTGGGCAGGAATAGCAAAACCAAAGAAACGTCTACCAACAGGATTCAGCAGTGCAGGAAGTGACCACCAGGGACAGGATTTTTTTTAAATTTGATTTATATGCCACCCTTCTCCGGAGACTCAGGGCAGCTTACAATGCATTAAGCAAGGTTAAGCCAGGAGTCTGCAAACTTAAATACTGAAAGAGCCATTTGGACCCATTTCCCACAGAAAAGAAAACACTGGGAGCCACAAAACCTGGGTGGGCATGGCCAACTC
>JANHZT010002712.1:78596-88948 GCA_032468215.1 Stegonotus admiraltiensis | reverse complement strand
GGCAGAGAGAATTCAGAGATGATTCAAATAGACATCTCTTCAATTCACTGGAGTTTAAGAAAGAGGAGGAGGCACAGGGTTCTGCATATTCTGTTATTATAACTAATCTGAATAAATGCAGTTTCAGCCTTCCCGTGGAGTTTTGTTCCTGGTCTGGTCTACCTAGTGGGGCTTGGATGTTAATCACAAAATTCTTCTGAAGCGCTTGATGGAGTAAGGAGTGTAAGGGAGGTGCCATCTTGTGGTCATACTGTTCCTGTGCTTCCTGTGGTGCCCATCCTTTCTGTGGTATCTCAGAACATGGCAGTGGGAGAACTCTGCTTGGCCTTGAGGGGAGCCCTCTCCAAAGTTCCATCTTCTCTCTCATGTCAATTAATATCAATCAGAATAGAGCTGGAAGGGACCTTGGAGGTCTTCTAGTCCAACCCCATGCTCAAACCTCTACCATTTCAGATAGGTGGCTGTCCAGTCTTTGTCCTGGGTGGTATAAGGGCTCCTGCCTTGAGCAAGGGGTGGCTAGAAGATCTCCAAAGTCTCTTCCAGACCTAGGTTTCTATATCCAAGAACCTCTAGCTGAAGCTTGCATTCAGTGTAGGCAACTCACTGTGTTCACTGCTCCTTAACCACTTTCTCACCGACTTTGGGAGAATCAGAATGCTTCCTTATATAAGAGTCTGGATGATGTAATGTTGCTCCTCTGACTCTGGAGAACTTTGCTCCTGTTAGTATGGTTCTAACCCTTAACTACAACCTTGTATAATCCTGAAGGAATGTTTCCAGTCTTCAACCTTTCACCTTGACGTGATTTCTCCCAGATATAATTTCCACCAGCTTTACTAGCCTGAAATAAAGGACAGGGCCATGTGAATAAAATAAAACATTGCCATTAAATTGCATTTCTGTAGCTTAAGGTATAATGTAATGATGTTTTCCATCCCTGCCAACAGCTGCTTTCAGTTGGACTTGGAGCTTGGAAAACTCCGGTGTGTCGGATACAAAATAATAAAATGCAGGTTGCGTTACTTCCTCCTCCTGTGTCGTACACAATGAGTAAAAACCCAAGCATTTCACATGACAATGAATGGCCATCAGGGATTCTTCCTGCACGTTCACCTCAATCACCGCATGCAGAAATAGGTAAATGAAGCCCAGATGAGAATCTTCCAAAAGTCTCTAGTTGTGCAATTAAAAAAGATGTATAAAATAATAATATCGAACATAAAGAGAAGAATAATCCTCTCTAGTAAAGACTAGAAAAGTATTGAAGTGGGACAGGGGTTGTCTGTGTCTTGTCTACTACAACCTCACTTTAACAAAGAAGAATCAAAATGCCAGCAGCAGCTTCATGTGGAGATGGCAAGGCTTTAGAAGACATCACTCTGGTGAATTTTGGCCTCTTTTAAATGGAATTCAGTTGTATCAAGGTTGTGGCTTGCTGGCACCAATTAAATGATTACCAAATAGCCATGTCAGCCCAGAATGCCAATAATCACTGATACCACCATGGTTGTAATATTTATGACATAATATTTCAATTTCAATTTTCAGATCTTTATACTTTATTATTACAATTATTATTTTGTTGTTATCAGATTAAATCTTATTATGGTCATTGCAGTATCTCTACCAAATCCAGTGGTGGGTTGAACCCAGTTTGCACCGGTTCTATAGAACTGGTAGTAAAATCGGCGGGAGGCCCTGCCCACCGACCCCAACATCATCAAAATGCTTGCGCAGAAGAGCGTGTGTGCGCATGAGCAAAGCGAGCGCACGCGCGCAGCTCCATTGCAAACCAGTGGTAAAGGTAAGTAGAACCCACCCCTGACCAAATCCTTTCTAAGAGAATGGTTGAATGCTACACTCAGCTACGCAAAGCTTTAGATTGGAATTTTGATTCAAGGTTGATTTGACTGAATCTCTACATCATATCAACTTTCCAAAGCTAATCAGATGCCCTTGATTGCACCTGACCGTTCAGAAAAGATTTGCATGGGAAGCTCTTTTGCATGCTGATTTGGAAAATGGAATTGAATCAAATCTTATTTATTTTCCAACATGATCTGACTAATTTCTGAATGAAACAGCTGATTGGAAATATATCAGAACTGACAAACTTAAATCATTAAACAAATCCAATCTGTTCCTTCTCTTTCCAACTGTAGGACTTACTTGCTTAAGCAAAAATCAGCCATTTAAGAATTCAGTGATACTTAGACAACTATCCAAATATCAGTTCCTTTCCTATTTTCACACAGTGAGCCAGAGGCTCAGAAGAGATCTGAAGGAGCACCTGATTCAGCCCTTTGCAAATGAGAAATTCATGCTAGGAAGATTAATAATGTTCTACTTTATATGTAATGAAATTCCCTTTAACTGCAAGCTGTTGGTCAGTGCTCAGTAGGTATATTAAGAGGAACACATAGTCAAGATTAAAGGCAGTAATTGTCTCTTTCTACCTTGGAAAGGCTCCATTTCAATTACTCTGTCCAGCTCGGACTGGGCGCCACAATGTGAAAGAGACATTGACAAAGCAGAGTGACTTCCTTGGAGGCCTCTCAAGAAGGCAAAGGGGCCCAAAACCAAGTCCAATATGGAATTGTTAAAAGAAATGGGTGCATTTAGCCCGTGGAAGAGAAGACGTAGCAGTACAATAGAGCATCTACGGAGAGTCTCATCCATTCAGGTCCTGGTTGTCCCAAAGGTGCTTTTTTCCAAAGGACAACTGGACTTTCTTGGGGTTTTTTTCTTTGACAACACTTCGCTTCTCATCCAAGAAGTGAAGAAACTGAAGAATTGAACTGAAGAAGCTTCTTGGATGAGAAGCAAAACATTTTCAAAGAAAAGAACAAGCAAGTCCAGTTGCCTTCTGGGAAAGCACAAGCACAATAGACCTTGTCTGATATCTGAAGGCCAAAAGTCATACAGGGCCTTTGTTATCTGGAGGCCAGGATCAGAAACCACCAGTTGGAACTATAGGAAAACAGATCCAGGTTGTACTTTAGGAGGAACTTCTTGCTCATATCAGCTGCCAAACAGAGGAATAAATGGCTTCAGGATGGGATGTATTTCATGGGAGGCTGTATTGCTTTAACAGATTGTGCGTTTAGGGGTTGGACCTGAATAGTATTTCCCATGACTCTATGATTCAATGGAGAATGCAACAACCAACAGTTAAACAGTTAAAGTCACAATGAAGAGGGAAATTGCTAATCAGATAGAAAATATATGTCTATGTCTCCCTTCATCCGTCCATTGTCTTAATTCCATCATATTAATTAAGCAAAGATGTTCAGATCATGACCTAACAGGTATAAAAAGCCATCTCCTTCCAATAAAAATAAAGGCATAGGGGAAAAAACATTCAAACTGTATGAACAAAATGAGGACAAATGAAAGTGGACAAAAACGGTTTCTTTAAGGCTATTTTCTGCATGGGTCAAAGCAACTGTAGACTGGAATTGCAGGATTGCACACTGATTGATGTCCACAACCTCCATTGCTTTGGGCCTTTGAAGCTCCAATTATGGAGACTGATATCACAGAGACCTCGGTAACACAAGAGAGAGTATTCCCACCCGGGTCCTCACTTGGATCTGGCCATTTCCAGCTCAGTGAGGGACTGAGAAGTAAACAGAGGCTGCTTTGATTCCATTCATTATTAAAAGTGAAATTAGCATAGATGTTTCATTTCACAACATCCAAATATGTATCATTGGTGGGAAAAAAGGTGGGTTTCACTATCACTTCTTTACAAAGAGGTCTAAAAATAGAAGTTTATGACCAGAGAGCCCCCTAGAGGAGGTGATGCCAAAAGATTCCATTCTGGGGGTGGAGGAGGTAGACTTTCAGAGAAGATGAGGGGGTGGGTAAGAGGAAAAGGGTGCTCTTTAAGACTAACAGAGGTTTAAGGTCTCCTTTCAACCCTTAAATTTTTCAAAACTGGGCCCAGGTTAGATCTTCATTCTTCCATTGTTGGAATGCAGCCTTCAACTGGCTGTGCAAAGTTTAACCAAACCTCCCCATTATAGAAGTTGTGTTCTAGAGATATTTTCCTATGCCTAATAATTTTGGAGCATTCAGGTGACCGACTTAAGGTTTCAGAGTAATGCTCGGAGCCCAACTGCACTTTTTCTTGATGAAGCACCAGATCCAACAATAACCCTCCCAAGTGAATCATCCGTTGCAGTGCTTATCTTCACCTGGGAAGAAACATACCTCAGTTATTAGTAGCATCTCTCAATTTCCATCATAAGAAAAGCAGCCCTCGGTGGTATTTTTCCAAATCGCAAAGAATAAAAGCGAGAAGGGTGTTGATTCTGCTGCCTGCAGACAGAGGCATTATTTATAGCAAGTGTGAAATGAAAGATCTGAGCACTCCTTCAAGCAACCATCCTTTGCCAAGTCCTTCCTTCCCAATGACTTCTCTCCTCCTTCTCCAAACAAAAACCCAAAATCCTTCCCTCCCATCTAAGTCACCCTGAAGAACAATGGAGCATTAATGCTCCTGAATGGCTTTCTAGATTAAATAATAAAAACCTTTCTCAGTGATGCTCTGTCTCAAGGGCCCCCCCCCCCAAGAGGCAGTGCCATTTCGTGGGTTAGCAGCTATTCTGACTCTCGGTCTTTACACCTGTCATAATCAATGGGGATCCTTTAATCAAGGATCCTGCCTGGGGATCCTGGAAAGGAAGACTCTGAGAAATTTCCCCTGGATTGTGGGTTCTTACGATGCCATTAAGTTGTGGGGAGGAAGGGGTTTAACGGAAGCTTTAGTTGCAGGAAAAGAAGCAGAGGTCAAAGACTATAGGACAGAAATGTCTTCAAATGCTTCTGAACTCCCACAGGAAATCTTCTATTTAAATTGCATGCTTGCCCCTAAAGTCCAGAATATTTATTTCCTTAATAAGAGAACTGTTAGGTTTACTTCTCCTTTCTCTTTGCTATCAATCTGACTGCCATGTCATGAATCACATGGTATTATGTATCAGCATACCTTACTTTGCTTATTGGGCTTAAAAAGGATTGGAAGGAATGCTAGTTGGAATGGGAACAAGGCTTTAAGAGTATCAGGATGCTTCAGCTTAATACTGCGACGTTTAGTGTAGACTGCATCAAGAGCAACAAGACACGGAGAATTATGGCAAGACTTGTGCCTTTTCCAGACATTCATACATAATGGGAAGTGGGGTGGGGGGGGGGAGAGAGAGATGCCCAACAGATTTTCCAAGGAGATTTGGGCTGGAATCCCAGAATAATTTAACTCTATTCTGGCTTCCATTCTTCTTCTATAACTCCCCAAAGGCTGTTGTTCAATACACAAAGACAGGCTTCATCCTGTTCTTCCAGCTGGTTTGCCTCACTTTCTGATGGGTATAAATTAATGTATCGCAATGAGCTCAAATTGAAGAGCCATCAACTGACAAAGGATTATTAACTAAAAAAAAATAATGATGAGCTAAAAGCTACATTAAAATATCTGTGTACGTGCATCTGCTTTGCTAAAGAAAAAGTCATGGAATTTTTATCTGAGATCTTCTCTCATAGATGCTGCTAACGAAACTTGACGGGGGTAATATACTCTACCGGAATGTCTTGGATTCCTCTAAGCTCCCAGTCCCGAGAGTATTTCGAAATAATATTTGTTTCTCTAAAGCATAGAGAGATGCTTTTGACTCTGGATCTCACCAAACACCCCATCGGTTTTTCTAGTGCACCCTAGAATCATAGAAGAGGAAGCAGGGAAGTAACCTCAGAGATCATCAAGTACACCCCTTGCTACGATATCTCCAAAAAGGGCATCCAGTTTCTCTCACCCTCCGAGGCAGGCTCTTCTGTGGTTGAGCCTCTTTTTCCTGAAGCCCTGTTGTTCCTCTCCTGCTTCTGGAACAATTCTGCCCAATCCTCAGAAGTACACGATGGCTCTGGAGATATTTGAAGACCCCCCCACCCCCCCATGAGCTTCACTTCTCAGACTAAATATGTCCAGGGACTGTAATAGTTCTTCAAAGGCTTTTCTTTCTGAGCTCTCTATCTTCTGGTTACTCTCTTGGATACATTCAATTTCAACTACTATAGGCTGTTCCCAAATTGCTAAATACAATTTAAATACTTATTTATGCATGCAAAATGATACCATTATCAATGAGAAAGAGATTATTGAACTTCATTGATACACGGGGATGTCCTCAAATCAAACAGGATCTTATAATGAAGCTCCCAACCCAGTCCCAGTTAGTGGAGGAGGAATAAGTGTTGGGATCGTGATCTCCTCAATACACTTTTAGCACTGGCTCCATATCGTTCTGCCTCGCTGCTGATGCCGCCATCTTGTCTTCGCTATTTTCTGAGTGTTGTTCCATAGCTGAGCTGATTTCTGCTTTGCTTCACAAGGTTTAATTCAGAAACTCCAGCCAGCTCTTCCATCCTTTTCTATGGGGTTCTAATGAGTACATAAGGAAAAGGTTAATACCAGCAATTCAGCTGTTATTCTTCTACAAGAACTCAGAAGGAAAGTAGCTGTACTCATTGTCCCAAAGGTGCTATTTTTCAGGAGGCAACTGGACTTCCTTGTTTTTTTCTTTTGAAGACGTTTCACTTCTCATCCCAGAAGCTTCTTCAGCTCTGAGTGGATGGTGGGGAACGGAAGGATTTCTACTCCTTGCAGACAGAACTGGCCATTTGCATCCTTTGAGAGGGTCATTGAGGCCACTTGGAGGTTTATCTGTGTCCTCGGGGCCACCTGAGTGGTGCTCCTGGGTCCTATAATCTGCAATTCCCCCTGCCCCCACCCCAGAAATCCATTCCTATTTCCACACCATTCAAAGGATGCTCATCCCAAATTGCATAGCTAAAACTCTGTGGAGATTCTCAGCCATTCAGGTCATGGTTGTCCCAAATGCACTTGAAAAAGCACCTTTGGCACAACCATGACCTGGATGACGGAGAATCTCCACAGACCTTTAGCTCTACTCATTATTCCTTAGGGACCCCCCCCCCTTTTTTTTTTCTATGCTGCCACTGACTTTGATTTTTTGCTTTTTGCTTTTGATTTATTGGAGTAACTTTGGAGTGATGGCACTTAGGCTGCTTCTGAAGTTTTCAATTTGGCCCTGAAGAGATTCTGAAGGCCCTGCCCATTCCTAATATAAAGGAACTCTGGATAGAATATGATTCATTTGGCAAGTTTTTTTTAGTTTATGTTATTGGAACTTTTTTTTTCTTTTGGGTGCTTATGTTACATTAAACAGCCCTTCCTGCATGTTCCATTATCACAGTTGGGGTTAGGCTACAGAGAGTTACTGAAAAAAGAAATCCAAGAAATGGCTTCATTGAGATGAATTGTGTCTTCTTTGCTTCAGGAAAGCAACTGTCCTCTCCAAGGTGTGAATCTCTTTCTCCAACTAAGCCAAGTCCCTCTGCAGAGGCCTATTTTCCACACCATCAGAGCCAGATGAGAGTCAGACTGAGAGTTAATGGAATTGTCCGTATCTGCCAGGAATGTGGCCTCTGTGTATAGAGAGCATTTGAGTCTAATCAAACTCTGGATGGGATTTGATCCAAATTCTGAGATTCCCAAGCTGCTGGACCTGCATTGCACCTCGGAGCATTTCATTATCCTTCTTCCCCCAGAGAAAGCCTGTCATGTGAAATATGTATACACAAAATGAAAGACAAATATTGTCACTGAATTTCTGTATATCCCAAATCAATAATGGGAAGGGTAACAAAAAGTAAAAGCCGCGTTATCTACTTCTTCTTGTTTATAAAATATTAAGACCAGTAAAATTATGGTTGATTGACAAATAATGCCTGGGAGGCATTATTGCCTTTTACTGAGCGAACAAAACTTACTGTGTGGTGGAGCCAAATTGTCATACGAATTGTGGAATGTTGAGCTAAGCCATTCTAGTTATTGTTTTGTTTAGATTTTTCAATATCTGTTTTGGATTTTTGTTGCTGTGATTTTCAGCATGTGTTTATAATATTTTCCCCCAACGATCAGAACAGAATTTCTATATTTAATTTACAATGGTTTTAATCCCTGTAAATTATGTTGTCTTTTCTTTGTTGCTGTTTTGTTTGCAGCAAGTGCTTGAAGCAACTTCCAAGAATATCAAAGAGATTTACAAGAATAAAGTGATTCAATAATAACTTCTGAAGTTAACATGTATTTTATTACCATCATTTATTTATGAAAATAGCTCTACTCCACCTATTGATTCAGTGAATACTCTGGGGCAACAAACATCGTCATTTGGATAAACAATAAAACGAGTAACAATGGCTGAAAACAAAAGAGGAAAGACGCAGCTTCAAAATCCAAGTGAAATGAAACAAAACCATCAAAGCATCATGAAATCAAGAGCAGCCGAAGAGAGGATCCACACTCTTGGAACTACGGTAATAAATATTTTGGTTCATTCTTTGTTTCTCAGAAATGTTTTCTGAAAGGCTGTTCATAAGAAGCATGAAAATCTTCCCTGTTCACTTCAGGAATCTACATTACAGGTGTGCTTTGGAAGAGAGCTTGTAAGCCTTCTGGCCTCAGTTCATGTTCAGTGCAGGAATCCATTAAACTAATCCCTCCTAAATGGCCATCCATTAAATATTTCCAGCAAGGGAAAGTCTTCTACTTCCCCGCAAGCCTCTTCCCTTGTTTAACTATTCTTGTTATCAGTACAACTCTAGAGGTAATAACATTCAATAATTATAACCCATGCACTCGGCTGAATCTGAGCTGGCATAAACCTTATATGCAACATGATAAAATTTCTTTCCCAGGCCTCTCTTTCACCCTGGGCAACTGACAGCCTCGTTCTTCCTCTTGAGTTTAAGGCTCTAAGCATTCTCATCCTGTAAGAGAATTGGAGTAGAAGGCCTGGCATTTCTCCTTCAGACGATGCCCGCAGGAGCAGCTCAGGCTCTGAGGAAGCGATAGAGTTAGTAGTGACCGGCTAAGGCTAGAGAGCTGGCCTTTAACGTCCTATGAGGAGGTGGGAGATTGGAAGGGTAGGCTATAAAGATGAAACTGCAGTTAGCCCACTCCATGATTCTGGAGATGCAATGTTTTTGCACCAAGGGCCAAATTTGACTCAAAAAGGTGCATTGGAGAAAAGCAAGTATTGGACTTGAGAAGGACAAACGTCTTCTCCAGAAGAAGCTCTCAAGCTCACCCTGAAATGTTGTTGCAATTGCGTTGTGCTTTCCCCTCCCCCCCTCTTGAAGTATCTGCTCAAGGATATTGGAGAAGCCAACATTAAACACACACATTTCCCATCCACTTTCTTCAAACCATTCATTTAAAAGACTGAAATCCCCAAAGTCTCCAAAACAGATTCACGGCCAAGTATGAGGCACATCCTGCTAAATATTCATACCCTGTCAATCAAAATTGGCTTTAAATTGTTATGTGTGTTAAGCGAGAGCTAATTTGGTGCAATCTTTGATGACAAAACTTTTGAGGGCAAAGAAAATAGAGGGAGGCAAGAAGATGCCGACTAACTTTGAGAAACCTCACCTTGAAATCAGCTGAGCATAACTTCCGAAGGAAGAAGTGCAACCTGGTCTCAGTACCTTCATTTGATTAAGACCCAGATTAAGAGTGGTGGGTTTTTTTTTGTCTTGCATCAACTTCACAACGCAGGGGCCGGCAGTATGCAGCTTCAAAAGTCCTTTGCAATGGATTAAATTGCATTTGTCAGAGCTAGCCTGTCTGAAATGGAAACAAAACAGGTGACAATAGACGGCAGCCAAGGAGCAGACGGACTGCTTTCTCTCCCTGGTGGTTGGCCATGTTTTGCAACTCAGAGAAGAAGGCTGTAATGTTTCTAAGGAAAAAAGTTTCCTGTCACTGTCTTGGCATGGGAACTTTGCAAAGGAAGAAAGAAAAAAGGAAGGTGTCAGAAAAAGAGAGGAGGGAGGGAGGGAAGGATTCCCATTCATTTCAGCTTTGCTTCTGCTCCCAGCAAAATTGGCCATGCTGCCATTGGGATAAAAGGTTTCCCAAGTGGTACCAAAGAGGAGGAGAAGGTTGGTGCCAGCCCTGCTGCAACTGAACCTCAGCACTGGGACCCATTTCCTGGCTTCACCTGAGAAACAAATAATAGTTGCAGCCTTTGCGCAAATGCCACCTCACACCTGGTCTCTGGCAGAACTCCATGAGTGCCAAGTCCCTGAGATAGGCTAGGCCCTACTAGAGAGAATCCCTCCAACGGAGCTTAATTCACCACGGTGACTCTGTGGACAGGCCCAGGCACAGCATGGAGAAGCAGCCTGTCCGTCTCCTTCTCCTTCTCCTTCTCCTTCTCCTTCTCCTTCTCCTTCTCCTTCTCCTTCTCCTTCTCCTTCTCCTT
>JANHZT010002712.1:0-11407 GCA_032468215.1 Stegonotus admiraltiensis | reverse complement strand
AAAGGATGGAAGGCTGAGTCGACCTTGAGCCTGGTGGGACTCGAACTTGCAGTAATTGCAAACAGCTGATGTTAATAACAGACTACCAGTCTGTTGAGCCACCAGAGCTTCTTGTCATGCCTTTTGGTGCTTTGGAAAAGAGTTTGACCCCCTCTTCTCTGTGGCAGCCCCTCAGATATTGGAAGGCTGCTATTCTGTCTCCCCTAGTCCTTCCTGTCCCTAGACTAGACATACCCAGTTCCAGTATCCGTTCTTCATATGTTTTAGCCTTCAGTTGCCTAATCGTCTTTGTTGCTCTTCCCTGCACTCTTTCTAGAGTCTCCACATCTTTTTTATATTGTGATGACCAGAACTGGATGCAGTATTCCAAGAGTGGTGTTACTAAGGCTCATGGTTAAGAAAGATTTACTGACTGGCATCAGAAGCAGCTTTACTTCTGGTCATAAGGTGATGAAGACTTGTAGCCTGATGGCAAATGTTGGGTATCCACAAGAACTTGGCATTGTTCAACAAGGCATTACTGTATGAATTTTTCTCCTAAAATGGGCTGGGGGCATCTAGCTTGGGTTTTTGTTTTGTTTTTTAATGTTTGAGTCTCAAATGCTTTTGTATTACTAACTACTTTCTCTAACCTGCTTCGTCGGCATTCTTTCCCAAACCATAAATTTATGACCAGGCCAGCTTCCATTAACGATTTCAAGTTTCTCTGGACTGAATTCTTTTTTTGCCCCATTAGAAAACCAAGATTGGATTATAAACTAACCTCCTTCACAGCTGAGAAATGAAGTCAGAAAATGTGATGATTAAATGCCTACATTATTTGCACGTTTGTCAAAAAGCCAGCCTTGGAGGTGTTACAACGGATGCAAAAATCTATATTCATATTTAATTAAAAACTTAATTGCTCTTTACATATCTGACGGTGTGACAACAGCTGGTTGGTGTGACAGATATTGATGAATAAACAACAAACTGGAAGCAACCAAGATGGGAAGAAAAATAGGGGAGGGGAAAAGTTTTTTTGGTTTGTTTGTTTTTTAACAGCATCCTGAAAAGCCATTGGGAATTTATGTGATAGAGAACGAAACATGGCATGGCGAGGTCTGGTGGAAAGGTGTGGACCGATCAATTCTAAGCAGTGGTGAAATCCAAATGTTTTTACTACTGGTTCTGTGGGTGTGGCTTGGTGGGCGTGGTGTGGCTTGGTGGGCGTGGCTTGGTGGGCATGGCAGGGGAAGGATACTGCAAAATCTCCATTCCCACCCCACTCTGGGCCAGCCAGATGTGATATCTGCTAGTTCTCCAAACTGCTCAAACTTTTCGCTACCAGTTCTCCAGAACCTGCTGGATTTCACCCCGATTCTAAGTCCTTTGCTTCTGAATCGAGGGAAAATCCATAGATTACTTTTCTCTTAAGGCAGACTTCAGTTGAAAGCAATGGACTGAGATCACAGGTATGACACCAAAGGAAATGAAAATGGTAAGTACTGAAAGTATAAGCAAACTAATATAGAGTAGTAAATATGAGAAATAATTTACGTAATTACCCACTAGAATTGTCTCTTCACAAAGTCAAAAGAGATAAACCAGTGTTGGCGATCTCCAAGTCATACTCTAATTTTGACATTCACAAAAAATGAATTCCTCAGATAAATCAGAATTTTTACAAAATTAATTTCATGTTGCAACCCACATTCTGAAATACATGTTCTCTTGCCATGTGGCTTTCAGAGTCAAATATCTTGCCAATCTAAACGGCACAGGCAGTTATACCTTCTTATCCAGATTTAGATAATTTACTTTTGAAGGATAGTAAATTTCTTTCCCGCTATTCAATTACCCACTGAATGCTTCATGAGTGGTTATGGGCTAAGCCAGTGGTAGGCAAACTTGGCTCTTTCACACCCTGTGGACTTCAGCGAAGCTGTCTTAGGAGTTCTGGGAGTTGAAGTCCACAAGGTGTGAAAGAGCCAAGTTTACCTACCACTGGGCTAAGCCATGTTCTCTTCTGCATCACTGTTAGAACTGTTATTTGTGGAAGGTCGGAGAACTGGAGCTAAAGATGATGGATTATGTAGTTTGTTGGAAGAAAATGAATATTTCTGTACTTTGGTCACACTTAGTGGTGGTCACACTACTAAGAAATGCAATAAAACTTTATATAATTTTCCAAAGATATTATGTGAAAAGCGGTAGTTGACATTTTGTTCAGAATAACCTCCAAAGAGCATTCGGGATATATTTGGTCAATATTGTGTGATATTTTATTGTGATTCACTCATTGTAGTGATGACCAATGCCTCGGGGCAAGAGTAAAATCATGAGCTAGTCATGATAGTTCATGGTCTGGGCTAATTTTAGCAGGACAGTTCTAAACCCAGGTTATATTTGGTGGGAGGAGTCCTTTCTGCTAAAGACCAGAGTTCTCCAACTGAGCAGAAATTGTTTCTTGGTTGATAAGTTGCATGGCAGCTGCACTCGATGACTTCCATTGTTAGATTAGGAAATGGCAATGGGTTATGCCAATGAATTTGCTTCTACCGCAGCCCCGAGGGTTGCAACTTTTTTCAGCCTGAAACTTTCAGTGTTACCTCGGGAATATATCCTCTCATAAGCATGCATGGTTTGCTTCAACATGTTTGTGGTTTGGAAATAAAACTGGGAAGATGAAGTTTGACAGCTTCATGCCATGCCTTGTATGGAACCCATTACTGGTCAAATAGCCCATTGTAATCAAAGGGAACTGTGGTCAGAGCTGCCATATGCAGAGGTTTGACTGGATAAACCCTTAGTATTAAAATAAATTACTTTGGCTTTTCAAGTTGAAACACCATTATGTGCTGGTATCAATCAGATCTTCTCCAATGGGGTAATGTTTGCTTTATATTAGCCACTTGGTGATTTTCACTTCGTGTTGACGAATGCTGTGGAGTAGACTCAAGTATTATTTTCCTAGTGTTGCCCAAGTGTTTCTGCTGACCAGCTGCATTTGTGGGCTTAACGTCTGGAAATTCTCAGTCACCCAGGTCATGGTTGTCCCAAAGGTGCTTTTTCAAGAGGCAACTGGACTGGTTTTTCTTTGAAGACGTTTTGCTTCTCATCCAAGAAGCTTCTTCAGCTCTGACTGGATGGTGGGGATTGGAAGGATTTATATTCCTTGCAGACAGTTGGACATTTGCATCCTTTTTAGTGAGTCATGAAGGCCACCTGGATGTTTATCTGTGTCCTCAGGGTCACCTGAGTGGTGCAAATGGGAGTGGAGTCTTCTTAGAACTGCTGAAAGGACTGTGTGGTAGACTGGAGATGACTGGAGAGAGATGGTGTCACATCCCTCCCCTCTGTTGAGATAGAGCTGTTCCATTTTGACGTAGATGGCCTCTTTGACCCCTCTTTCAAACCAGCGGCCCTCTCTGTCCAAAATGCGGACTTTGCTGTCTTCAACAGAGTGGCCTTTGTCTTTTAAGTGCAGATGGACTGCTAAATCCAGTCCTGATAGGTTAGTTCTCCTATGTTGTGCTTATTATGGGCTTGACCTTACCTCAACTGTCCATTACTCTTTCCGACTCATTCAGAGGAAGGAATGCAGTTCTCCAAGGATGAGTTCTGTCCCCAGATGCTTTCTCCTGTCCATCTTATTTTTCATGGTTATATAACCGTTTCCATTAAAAATCCTCCGTGCGCTTTGCAATCAAAGTCACAGCCAGAGTCGTGGGAGAGGCTGCTCACAGATTTATCCTTGGCAGCGATGCTGGGTGAAGGAATTTTAAACCTGAATTTGGAGAGGTAGGGATGGGACATTGGCATTTCCCCATAAGGCCAGTTAAAAAGCATCCATTCATTATTACACACAATGCTGCCAGCCAACCACTTAGGCTCCTGCCCAGTAAGGCATTACATTCTATCCAGGGTTACAAAACCAGGCTTGCAATTCTTATGGTCTATTTTCTCAACTAAACACTTCACTCAAATGCACACCCCTACACGTATCTCTCCAATTCAAAGTCCAGAGAAAGTGCGGTAGGATTGTTCATTAGGCTCAAAATGTGCACCTTTCTCATTCGTTTAATAATTTCTGGCAAGTCTTGGCTGGTCCCAGCTCTGAGTTCCTCTCATGCTTCCTGATGTTTTTTCCATCTGAAAAAGCCTTCATCTCTACCGGTTCACAGGGGAACCATCTCTTATCTTCAGAACAATTTCTGCTGCATCTTCTCAGAAATAATCATCTTTAATCACCGGTGGCAAAATTTAAGAAGTGTGTTTTTGCTCGCAGGGCGCCAAGCGCTTCCATTGGCCATTCTGCACGGCAAATATAAAAAGACACCACCGATTGAAAGACTCCGTCCTGGTGGCTCTGGAGAGGTGGAGACCAGTGGACAGACAGATACCCCTTCGGTGCTCCTTTTATAGAGACAGTCAGGAACCTTTTCCCCCATCGTATCTGTTTTACACAATGAATGCAGCAAAACCTTTTGCATTATCACTCTCACTCTCTGGTATTTAATGACTAGATTAAGGATTGATATTATATTATAGTTAGGTCATGCTGTGTTTGGTTTGTATGTAATTGACAGATTGGATGCCAAACTGGTTTCAATATAGATTTTATGTCTTACTTGATTTTAACATAGAATTTTTAACTGGATATTCCTGGAGTGTTTTTAATTTGCTCCGGTCTTTGTAATAAACATTGACTTGACTTGAAGAAGTGCTGTATTTCTATAAACTAAGAGACAGTTAAAATAGGATAATAGGAAACGCTAAAGAAAGAAAGTTCTGTGAAGGATAGTGTGCTCTAGATAATTGTCCAGCATATGGAATCATTGCTCCTATTATCAAAACAAAACCTTTTTTCAGACATTGCCGCAAAAGACAAGAATTATCAAGACAAACAGTGATTATAAATGTTTATTTTAAGCCTTTGCTCTAAAGTTGGAATTAATTTATTTGAATGTAAAAGGGAACAATATTTGCATTTATCCTCTTGTGGTACATAACTTAAATGCTAAATGAGATGGTGCCAGAATAAACACTCTTTCTCCAAGACATAACATTCTATTATATACATTTAATTTAAATCTACAGAATTCAAATCATTAGTTTTATTTTCTGCATTTTGTTAGAAATGAGCTGTTGGTTAAATCTGAACATGATTTTTAATTATTGGACAATATATTTAAAATGTTCTGTTGGACTTTATAAAGAGACACATTATTTTCAGGTAGAGTCTTCATTTGGGCACCTAATCAATAAAAGCCACCAAAAGCCTATTCTGGCTAAGAAAATGCTTGAAATTCTTTCGCCTGGGTGAAAAAAGACCCAGATGGCTAGAAAGGATGAATTCATGCTTAAATAGGAGAGGATTTTAACTCTCCTTTAGAAATTAACAAAAATACAAATAAATATAAGGGAAAAAAATCAGGTGGAACCAGCTATTAGGTAAATAAAATGCTTCAAGTCCTGGGATGGAAAATCTGGGAACTCAGAACACATGTGGAGATACCACAGATATTCCAGCAGATTTACTTCTGGGAGATCTAGAAGAACACGCACATAAAGGCCAGAATGGTATTGTCTTGAAGAACAGAACATTCCAGAATTCCTTGGAGAATTTGGTTTCTGGAATGTGTTTTCTGCAGAAAATTAATCCATGTTGCATTTCACCCCAAAGGGAAAAATGGTAACTGTGAAAGGTGAATGGATTTCAGATGGAAGCAAAGAAAATTCTATGAAGCCGTGTGGAATTTGATGAGCGAATAAGGAGATGAATGTTTCTTTTCCTCTAAATGAGATGGAGTATGGTTATAGACAGATACGTCCCCTTTTCTGAATGTTCCAATACCATTTGAATCCACATTTATAGATTGAAAAAAAAAATCTGGTGCATATTCAGAGTCAAACCAGAACCATTTCTAGAAAAATCAAAATGGAGTTGAACCTGCTTCAGATACATGTCCTTCAAATGTTACCTTTATGCAATGGATCATCATCCTCTGAACTTCCGAAGACAGGATTTGGTTGAATATTTTACTCTTCCTGGAGATGCTCGTGGTAGCCAAGACCATCATCTGCCACTGTCACTGCTTCCTGCACAACTGGAAGGATCACATCCATTTATTATAATGGTTGAAAGGGAGATTGAACCCTGACTCTCTGACTTTAGTGTTGTTTCCTTCTGGAAGCTTCCATTCATGACTTCCCTGCCTAATGAAAATTAATTGCCATCTCACCTTGACAATTCAGTTGTGTTCGATCGTGTTTCATGGAGCTGCAAGGGTCACTCGATGCATTCCTTAAGCAGCCCATTCAATCTGCAGCGGAGGGTAACCTTTTGCTGTGGTCTATACCAAGAAATGCTAATGATGATGCTAAATGTCATTGTTTATTCAAGAATCAATGCATCAAACTGCCCCTTTTTATGAACCCTCTCCTTCAAATGCGTTCTCTCCTTAATGACAAGAAAACACCTCTGCAGCCTATCCATGTTCCTTTGCAAAAGCCAGAAGGCATTTATGCAGGGCAGTGAGTAGCTTCATTCCTGACTGGGGTCGCTCAAGGAATTTCAAGGAAATTCAGTAATGGATAATTTTGCTTTAGCAAAATGTCTGTAGAGATTCTCAGTCATCCTGGTCATTTTCTTTTTCTGGAGGCAACTGGACTTTCTTTTTGAAGACCTTTCACTTCTCACCCAAGAAGCTTCTTCAGCTCTGACTAGATGGTGGGGAAGGGAAGGATTTATACTCCTTGCAGATAGCTGGTCATTTGCATCCTTTTAGAGGGTCATTGAGGCCACTTGGAGGTTTATCTGTTTTCCTTGGGGTCACCTGAGTAGTGCAAATGGTTCCTGTAGTCTGCAATTTTTCCTCTGGAAATCCATTCCTATTCCCACATCATTCAAAGGGTGTTCATCCTAAATCGTATAGCTTAGGTTTCCTTTAGCAACTTTTAAAAAGCCTATTATCAGACACCCTACTTCAGATCTTACTGGGTGCTCTACTATGTCATAAATCTAAAGATCAGTTCAATGAGGTATGGAAGGAACACAATTTGTTTCATTAAAGCTCTTCACTTTGCTGCAAAACAGTGACCAAAACAGGGACTTACAATTGCCAAGTGATGATCCTGCACATATGTTGTCCACGAAGCCTCTTGTTGCGCCATTCCCAAAAATAATAGCTGAGACTCAAATCCACCTTCATAAGGAAGGTGATATCTGAAGCAGCTTTTCCTCTGGAAATTCAGCAGAGGCAGAAATAAAAAGCAGAAAACCGTGGAGAAGATGTGGTTGCATTCATGAGTCTGGAAACTAAATTGTTCTCGCTGTATCTGTAAACATTTTTGTTATTTTTCTGTATGCATTCTTAAATGAGAAGTCGATTAATTCCTTGGAGCTGTTATGGATGTGACAGCATTTTGAGCAGACCTCATCATAACCCTTGAACGAGAGGAATAGTATTCCATAACTTTTAAATTATGAAGACCCGGGGAAGCAAATCTTCAGCTGAGGTAACTAGGAAGAAATTCAAACTGTTCATAATTTCCAACTTTAATGAAATCTATCAAAATCCAACAAACTGGAGATGAAAGTATGGAGGGACAAATCACCAGGAGTGAACGCACCCTTTATGGAATATTCCTTTGTGAAATTTTGAGCCTTGATTTATTTACTGAACAGGAATATCTAAAATAAGACTCAGCAGCTTAGGCTACATATCATACTGAGCCTCAGTGCAGTCTGCTTACTTTAGACTTGTGAGAGATAAATGAACAAATCACAGTTTTAGAAATCCAGTTTCTAAACTGTACAATGGTTTGATTACAATTTGAGATCTCTTTGCCGAGTTCAGACCTAGCAAATGGTGACTTGTTTATGTTTTCTGCTTAACTGTTATGCCTCATAAGTCCATTCTCCAAGGCTCTTTTCTTTCATCAGTAAACAAATGTTTTTTGAGATTGGTCTCCTTTTATGGGAATGGCAATCTTCTTTTTTCCAAATAAATATTTCTCTTCATTAGCATAAGAAAATAAATCATGTTTTTTCTGCTTAATAAAGACCATTTTCTTTCATTGGAAATCAATGGATTTAGATTTTGAGCCTAAGCTAAATATTTTTGAGTTCCCAAATTAGGCTAAACAATGATTCATTTTATTATGACTTATTAGATAAAACACACCTGGCGTGGTTCAAACAAAATGCCATGTCACAGACTGTGGTTTATAAATGACCATGGTTGGATGCATACAATATTCTAAGACAGCACCAAGCAAACTTTACTACCAACATGTGGAAATGTTGTTCCACTGTAGCTCATTCAGAGCCTTTGTGTCTTCTTTACTTATGTATCATTAAGTCAGGATCAACTGTTAATGACCAACCACACAGAGCAGGGGTTTTCCAACCTTGGCAACTTTAAGACTTGTGGACTTCAACTCCCAGAATTCCTCAGCCAGCCATGGAATTTTGGGAGTTAAAGCCCACAAGTCTTAAAGTTGCCAAGGTTGGAAATCCCTGATATAGACTTTCTCCAGGATAGTCTGCCCCAACTCCCAATGGTGCCCTCATTGCGATTGTCCATCAACCTTTCTGCTGGTTGTCCTCCTCCCTTCCACCCTTCCCAGCGTTATGTACCTCTCAAGAGACCAGTTATCTTTATGAGGTTTTATTCAGACAACCGTGCACCACAACTTAAAAACAATATTCAGAGTTCCCTGATGCCCATTAAATACTTTTAATGACTTACTGGAAACAAAGCTGTCAAAGAGACATTCAGGAGATTGACAGGTGCAATGGAGCCCATTTGCCCTATGAGTCATACCCGTTTAAATTTGAAGCAGGGCAGCTGAAATCCATCAGCTGACGATGTAATCCACCATGAACTGTAAACTAACTCATGTCAGATGGTGGATCACAGGCTGGAAAGTACCTGAATTCCAAACGGGTTACCATTTCAGCCTCCCGTTTTTTGCTTGTTTTTCTCACATCCCTGGAATCTGATCAGGGGATTAAAAAATTACTTCTTAGGCAACATTCCTACTTTGATGGTTGTGATAGATAAAGTATCACAGTATTTGAACAATCTTCGCTCAGTCTGCAGTAGACAGTCTTGCTCAGAGTTGAATTTGGAAGTTGTCAATGTCTATTTGTTTAGATATACATGCATGCCCCAAAACACAAAGCACCAAGAGTGAACCATTATTGCTTGATCTTTCACAGTCTGGCCAGACTGTCCTTTGTGTTCAGTAACTGGATTGGGAGGAGGTCTGCAGCAGCCTTTAAAATCCAGTTGGATGGTGCCAATCCATGCACAGAACCAACCACATCAAACAAGGCACTGTGGATTGTTCAAACAGCAGATTCAAGAAACTCAAGAAACAGGAACCACTGAGATTTTTGAGGAGATTGTTGTTGCCGGTACTATACAGTAATATAACAACATCTTGAAAGTCTACTAAAGGGATTCTCCTGCATATCTCACTTTATACCTAGTAGAATCAAGGTGGAGTTACTCTGAGTTTCTTTGGGTCCCACACTTCCTCATTCCCCTGGATTCAAGAAACTTTTATGCAACAATCTTGTTGCTGTCTCCTCTGGTTTACCATCACAGTTTATTATACATGCAACTTTTAACAGTAGGACAACTAAAATGGCAGACTTCAGCTGCCTCCTACGTGGGATGAGAGTGAGATGGAGGTGACATCATGAGGACATGTCTCTTAAAAGCAGTTTGCTTGGCATTTTCATGCCTGCAGATGAGCGAGGATACGTTCCAATTCACTTTGTGACTGAGACACTATTTTCTGCCTTACATTTGACCTAGAATTGCTAACTTAAGCTTGCTTACTTAAGACTATCACTGGAGGTCACAACACTTGTATGTTGTGGTCAGAAATGGAGCTTAATCACCACTTCTATGAAACGCCAGGAATGCCTTTTGTATTTATAGCGCAATATAGATGTTCCTCATTTTCTCTTTGAACTTGTCAGATGCTGGTGGTGTTGATGGACTTTGACCTAATGCCCCAGACAGACCTGACCACAAGTCCAAGGACAGAAGGCAGCTGCTGGCCATTTAATGACCTGCTGGCATTTAACTTTCTTTTAAATGGATCTGCATTGTCATACTTACTAAGACTGCAATTTACCATTAGTCATTTTCATTTGAACATTGCCACAGAGGGAAAATAATAATAATAATAATAATAATAATAATAATAATAATAATAATAATAATAATAATAATAATAATAATTTTATTTATATACCGCCCTTCTCCCGAAGGACTCAGGGCGGTGCACATGGAAGACATATCTGAAGAAGAGCTGGTATTCCATAGAGAAAGAGGGAGTGAAGCTTCCAATGAAATCCTGAATGGTACTTTTTCAGATCAAAGTGATTAACCAAAGAGGTTGAATTATTCAGAGAACTTCCAATCCAGAATCACAGCCAGAATAAAGCACTCAATAAATGCTCAGTTGTGTAAGCTGCATGCATATCTTTGCAGCTTCATCGGTTCCTGAGAAACTTTCAGCTTCACAATATTTCCAAGGATGGAGTTTCTTTGGATGAAAATGGAGTCCCTATTGCTGATTTTGATATCATGCACTGGACAGTTTTTGCCAACAAGTCAACTGCTGGGGTGAAAGTTGGGACTGTAGAAAGAGAAGCCTCCTCCAAAGTCATGGTCTCCATCAATCAGGGTGCCATCCTATGGCCAACATCATTTCACAGGGTAGCTCTTGCTGCTTGCTTTCTAGTTTCCATTTATGCCCTCATGTATTCTGCTCCAACATAATTCATATCAAGGACAATTGAGATAACCTCCAAATAAGAAAACCTATAGCACTTCTAATTCCGTAGATATTATGTATCTTTAGTGGTTCTTCTATAACTTAATCACAAACTGGAAACTGTTATATCATAAATTGTGCGGGGGCCTCCACAGTGTAAACTATTGAATCAGAATATGAAACCATGATTAAAATCCTATAAAATAACCTGATTTTCAATAGAAGAAAAGCTAAAGTTTCAAGGGACTAGCTCACTGAATTGTACAAGGAAAAGTTGTTAAGCTGAGAGTGAGGGGAGGGGAATATGTACTGTTGAATAAAATCATTTATATGATACGGGATTCAGCCATAAGAAAAAAACCATAGACATTCTTTCTGCAAAACAGAAAGCCAGATTTTAGAAGTTTCCTGCCAAAGCAAAGAGGGTTAGATAGAATATATAGCATTCCCACATATACCCAAAAAGAGAAACACCATTTGCCATGGAATGATTTTCTTTCAGAATGAAGAACAAGACAAAGGAATGTTTCTGGATTGACAAGAGAGATATTAGAGAAAGAGAATCACCTTTCATTTGCCATTTCTGCACAGACTCTGTCCATCCATCCATCCACCTACACGG
>JANHZT010002710.1:85914-98111 GCA_032468215.1 Stegonotus admiraltiensis | reverse complement strand
GACTTAACAGAGTGTAGTCTGGAGGACCAAACAGCAAAGTTTAGAGTTTAAGTTGGGAGAAAGATAGTCAAAGTAGCTCCTCCTTAGAAGTTCTCAGAGTAGATACTTAATGATATAAGCAGTTGCGTTAGTTTAATAAGAAGTCTATAAGTCAGGAACAATAAATAAAGCTGCTTAGAAGTAATTCTGCATGACTTTTCTTGTTCTTTACATCTGACACTGCAAACTACAATACTAATATTCAAACATTTCAATAATACAATGTTCTCAATTTCACATACTAGCAAAATAATGTTTATATTCAAAGTGGATTTGGATTTGGAAAAGGCAAGTGTGGTTGACAAACATTCCATTGGCCCAGACTAAATTTAGTTACATTTATCTCTCTTTTAATATCCTGCTCTTAATTTATTTTGTCAATTTCTTTTCTCTTTTTTTTTCTGTGCCTTGTTATACTCCTTGTGTGACTGTTAGGGTATTTATATCTGCTTCAGTCTAACAATTAAGAAAATTAATACTCTACTAAATAATTTCTAACAATACTTGAACTAAGAATTATTTTATCATACTCTCCTCAGCATTACCCTTGCAATTTAATTTTCATAAATTAAATATCACTAGGTATCTACCAAAATGAAGCAAGAAGGACATTATTTAGAATCCTAGATAAAGCAGTTTTCATTGCTTAGCAGCAATTTTCAACTGGCAAGACTGCACTCTGGCTCATGAAGTAAAGTAGCACAATGAAATTACTTTCACCCCCTTAAATATTTATAAACATTAGAAAGAACCAGGAGATAAATGTTTTCCCCTGATATTTTAATATAGCAGCTACCTGTTCATCCTTCCCTTTTTAAATACTGCAACATAAGCATAAGAGTCTCACTTTGAAGACAATTTCATCCATCTTTTTGAAAGATTAAAGCTAGAAATGACACTGCTTTTCCTACTTCAACATTATGCATTAAAAGAAAATATTATAAAGATAGTATGGGTAAAAATTCTGTTTCTTGTTCTAAACCAATGACTCAATAATGAATTTCTGAATATCTGTAGTTTTTTTTAAGTCAGGAAGAGGAAGAAAGTGGGAGGGAGAGCAGGACAGGGAAGGGGAAAACCCAGGGATGAAATCCAGCAGGTTCTGACAGGTTCTGGAGAACTGGCAGCGGAAATTTTGAGCAGTTCAGAAAACCGGCAACGGAAATTATGAATAGTTCGGAGAACCGTCAAATACTACCTCTGGGAGGCAGAGTGGGGTGGGAATGGGGATTTTGCAGTACCCTAACCCTGCCACACCCACGAAGCCACGCCTACCAAGCCATGCCCACAGAACCGGTAGTAAAAAAATTTGGATTTCACCACTTGGAACACCACAAAAAGTATGAAGATTGGCAGTCTACATGAATTCAAAAGCTGCTTAAAATTCTGATTTTCCTGTATATCTAATTCTTCAAAAAAAAAAAAAATAGGGTCAGGTAATCTGAAGGACTATTTGCATTCATTTGATTAAACCAGTTGTTTATGATTGAATCCCAGACTTTGTCCACTGAAGCCAGAAATACAGCCTTCCCACTGTTAGCTCTAAGGTCAGAAAATCATTCTACAGGAACCTTTTAAGAAATTCTTTAAAACAAGATTTTTTTATGAGTAAGTGATAACTTTAACACATTTTATACCTATGCATCAAGAATTGTTTTATTTTTTTAAATGTGCTTTTAACATAATCCTGTTTCTTCTGTGAACTATCTGGTAGAAAACTATTTCTAATGATGGCATACAAATGACAAAAATGAATTAATGAAACTGCTAATGAAAACATTGATAATCTGTTCTAAGAAAGAGCTACTTAAATTCTTTTTCAGTTCTCTAGCTAAACTGATTTTTTGCCATTGTTTCCAATATCACTGATATCAAGTATATTTCTTTAGGATCAAGCAATATGTCTTATGTTTTATAACATAAGACTCAGTGAATAATTCAGTAGTCCAAATTTGTGTGCCATAAATAAAGCTGAGATGGGGAGAAAATGTGCATAAACTCAGCCACTCAACACTTACCTGGTATTGAATTTGAGTTGGATCTTTAATGGAATGCCACATACATGGTAAAACAACTTCCTGATCTCAAACCTTTTCATATCTTTATACACTAACAGAAAAAATAGGCAATGTTCAGTCCCACTTGATAGATCTTCCTACAGAGAAATCAACTCTACAGGATAATTAAACATATTTAATTTATTTATTTTATTTATTTTATTAAATTTATATGCCACCTTCTCCCATAGACTCGGGGTGGCACACAGAATAAAAACATATAAACAGTGAAAAATCCTAAAACAGTCCGGAGCCCGGTGGGTAACCCATTCCAGAGGGTCGGTGCGGCCACCAAGAATGCCCTCATCCTGGGGGCCACCAGCTGACATAGTCTGGCCATTGGTACTCGGAGGAGGGCAGCCCTATGTGACCGCATAGGGCAGTGGGAGGCCGGTAGGAAGTGGTCCTGCAAGTACTCCGGGCCCATGCCATGTAGGGCTTTATAGGTAAGAACCAGCACCTTGAAGCGGATCCGAGAGACTACCGGCAGCCAGTGCAGCTCGCTCAGGAGAGGTGTTACCCGGTAGTAATGGGAAGCTCCCGTAACAATCTGCGCGGCTGCATTCTGGACCAGCTGGAGCCTCCAGGTGCACTCCAAGGGCAGCCCCATGTAGAGGGCATTGCAGTAATCCAGCTGAGAAATAATGAGAGCATGAGTGACTGTACGGATGGCATCCCTGTATAGGAAAGGGTGTAACTGGCGTACCAGGCAAACCTATGCAAAAGCCCCCCTTGTCATGGCCATCAGGTGATCCACCAAGGACAGCCAAGAATCAAGGAGGACACCAAGATTACGAACCCTTTCAGTGGGAGTCAGGGACTCCCCTCCCATCTGAAGTGATGGGGATACTAGATCAGGAGATGCCGGCATCCACAGCCACTCAGTTTTGGAGGGGTTGAGTTTGAGCCTCTTCCTACCTATCCAGACCCGTACCATCTCCAGGCACTGGAACATCCCAGAAAGGGCATCCCTGGGTTGGTCTGGGGTGGAGATGTAGAGCTGGGTATCATCAGCATACTGATGATACCTCAACCCCAAAACTATGAATAATCTCACCCAACAGCTTCATATAGATGTTAAAGAGCAGGGGGGAGAGAACCAACCCCTGTGGCACCCCACAAGTGAGGGGCCTCGGGGAGGATCTCTGACCCCCCCACCCAAACAAACTGCATATGGCCTGAGAGATAAGAAGAGAACCTCCATAGAACAGTGCCTCCCACCCCCAACCCCCAGAGCAGTCGCAGTAGGATACCATGGTCGATGGTATCAAAAGCTGCTGAGAGGTCAAGTAGCACCAGAATGGAGGAATGACCCCTATCCCCGGCCCACCAGAGATCATTCACCAGGGCAACCAATGCCATTTCCATGCTGTGTCCATGCCTGAAACCTGATTGGTATGGGTCCAGATACTCCGTTTCCTCCAGGAATTGTGGAAGTTGGTATACCACCACAGACTCAACAACCCTTGCTATGAAGCGAAGGTTGGAGACGGGACGAAAGTTGTTCAAGGAGGCCGGATCCAGAGCAGGCTTCTTGAGGAGGAGATGAACCACTGCCTCCTTAAGTACAGCAGGGAAGACCCCATCCCTCAAGGAAGTGTTGATAATCACCTGGATCTAGTCTCCAGTCACCTCTCTGGTTGCCGCAACAAGCCAGGAGTGACATGGGTCCAACAAACATGTGGAGGCCCTCAATCTACCCACAATCCTGTCCACTTCATCTATAGAAACAGGGTCAAAGTCAACCCAGATGTTACCTTCAAGACTAGCTCCCACTTCCTCATCAGATCCTGCCCAGTCAGAGTCTAAACCCATCCGGATCTGAGTGACTTCGTCTTGCAGAAATTGTGCAAAGTCCTCAGCACTGCCTTGTAAGGTTCTCTGTCGCTCCCTGATTAAGGAGAGAGTGGGTCACTCGGAACAAGGCTGCTGGGCGATTTTCTGCAGATGCAATGAGAGCAGTGAAATAGTCACATTTTACCGCTTCCATTGCCACAAGATAAGACCTAATATGGGTTCTTAACTGTGCTCAGTCAGATTCGGAACGGGATGATCTCCAACAGCCCTTCAGGCATCTCTTCCAATGCTTCATCTCCCGCAGCTCTGTGGAGAACTATGGAGCTACCCAGGATCCCTGTCGGTGGAGAGGCTGCAAAGGGGTGATTCGATCCAGTGCCCCGGTGGTGGCCCGTTCCCAGGCACCAGGATACCAGGGCCTCTGGCAAATCATGAGCTAGGTCAGTGGGAAATGTCCCAAGCTCCGTCAGGAACCTATCAGGATCCATGAGGTGCCTGGGGTGGAACCAGCGAGTCGGTTCCGCCTCCCAGCAGTGAGGGTTGATGGATGGAAAGTCTAGCTTAAGGAGGGAATGGTCGGTCCACGACAGGGGTTGAATAGAAAGTTCACCCCTACCCCGAGCATTTATCCAGTGCCCAGAGACAAAAATCAGGTCGAGTGTGTGCCCACAGCTGTGAGTAGGACCCTGTACAACTTGAGTCAGGTCCATGGCCGCCATGGAGACCAAGAACTCCTGAACCAACTCAGATGTCTCACTGGCTGATGGGAGATTAAAATCTCCCACAACCATCAGGTTGGGGAGCTCAACCCTCAGTTCAGCTAAGACTTCAAGCAGTGTGGACAGGACTGAAGATACACAGCTGGGAGACAGGTACATGATCAACAGAGCCGACTGCACTCCAGGATCCCATTAATAACAGAATCTTGCAAGTATGATTATACTGTTCTTTCTTATGTTCCAGTGAATCAATGAAGCGTTTGCCTGAGTCATTTCTAAATGCTATCTTGTTGTTCTGGACTTTAAAAAAAGGCTTCAACCCCTTTTGCCTATGTAGTGCTTTTTGCATATCTCTATCAAGGTCATTTTCCTTACGCTCTATGGCAACTGGATACCTTGGGCATGAGGCTTTTTATTCTTTTTCACATAAACTAAAACCACCCAAAATGCTGAAAGTATTTAAAAAACGTATCAGTGAAAAAAATACAGACATGAATTGTTTATGGGAATGTTATTGTTGGTGATGTGTACATTGGGCTAAAGAGTTTACAAGTTGTACCATGTTAGAGCAAATGTACTTGTATGTATGGATTTTTGTCACCTGAACAGAAAAGAGAAAGACTCTTGATGGATGCAGAAATGGAATAAATCAAACTTATGTTTAGAGAAGAGAGAAACCAAAATAGAACTATCCAGTCAGTTGCTGTGGTCTCTGAATGTATACCGTGACAATGATATGGATCTCTATGCCATGATATGGATTTTGCCTTTTGTACAGTAAACAGATATACATGTAGGAACTTCAACTGTCTTTACTGTATGTTCCATTTTGCACTCATCAATGAGCTCCTCACAAATTCTTCCTATCTGCAGGAATGTAACATTAATCCTTTAAAATAATTTGTCATGTATCTGATAAATCAATTAATAAATCAATTATCAATTAAGTGGGTATGGAACATTATATAGAAAAAATAAATTAACAAGTTGCTCTCCTTTCCCAGCCATATAGATATTCTTGAAAATACTCAAAATCAAATTGAGCATCAAAGATTTATGTAAGCCAATTTACCATCGTTTTAGATGCATATGCATGGTAATAGGTTTCAACATGGAAGTATGTATATGAGTAAACCAGAAGAAATTACACATTGAAACAATATATTTAAAATTAATTTCCTTGTCTTCAAAATGGTAACTCCTGACTAGTTAAACATACATTTTCCCCATAGGAATTGCCAGGCTTGCCAGTTAAAAAATTATGCCAACACCAAGTTTTAATCTGAGACTATTTCCTCTGAAAAGAAAATATGACAGAGAATAACGGTTTGTGCTCGTCTACAATGCATTCAGCGTGGCTATGTAGTACCATCCCTTAGAAATAAACAAGCAACATGCCTTATGTGAAAAATTGTCAGGGATTTTTTAAAAGTTAATTCTAAGGTGCATGAATATGCATTTATTATGTTATATTTGAATGAAAAACTGGCTGGTTTTGAATGCAGCTGCATTTTGAAATTCCCTTCTAGATAATTTTCTAAAGCTTGTTATAGATTTTAGGCCTTGCATACTGCTAGCTATTATATAATGAAGACAGATTGAGGAAAATAGTTATGCTTTCTAACAGTGGTTAGAACCAAGCCAAACAAAATCAAAGCCTGAAGATGACACAGATGAAACAAAAATATTTGCTACCCAGTGTGTTTTCAAAAGCGAATTAGTTGTCATAAGATATGCTTTATCTTACAAGGACCATAAAATATTTCAATTCCCCCTCAACCTGGGCTGTTCCAAAATTTCTTTTATTTATCATTAACTTCCCTAACTCATCAGTGTTAAGTGTCAGAATCTATGGGGTGGATATCCAATAATATATTGGATATAATATATTAGATGTATTATATCGAATATAAAATATATTATTTTTATCAATCGTATCTTTTTGCATTGATGATGGATAACACCAATTATCTTCATACTTTTAAAAAAACCTGTAAAATGATTATATAATAAAAGATAACCATAGCTAAATGAAAGATCAGCTATGTCTTACATTCTCTGTAGCAGAAGAAAATACTTTTAAAGGTGAATGTTTGTAGCTCAGGATTGAAATGAGGGGTCCTTGGTGCTCTGTGAGTTTGGTTGTTTTCTTGCAGAGGTTTCATTACCCAAACTAGGTAACTTCAACAGTGCACTGTGAAACAACCAAGTTCAGAGAGCATCAAGAAAATACTTTTATTGTAGAACTTCTCCCAGATCTAATAAAGAGGGAAGCAGCTACAGATTTCTTTTCCTTATGACAGGGAGAATTGAAGGTAGATGATCACCAAACTGCTTCTTGTTTTTCTGATTTTTATCCTACTTAGATCATTAGGCATGAAGACAAGCTTGATCATGTATTCGATTTCAGCCTGGCCATTTTTCTTAGCTTGTACCTTAAAAGTACTTAATTTAGATACTCTTGTGGTTGCTTTTTCTGCAGTTTTAAAAGCTCTTATATAAGTGCAGATCATTTCCAGATTGATAACATCTGTTCTGTTTGGAAACCAATATGAGCTGCTATTGCAGCTTGGCAGAGTATAGTCACTTGCCAATTTTAGGTGCTTAAAACAATATCAAGTTCCTCATATTTACTACAAATAAGGCTATTTTTAAGGCCACTACTTGGACACTGATGCCTTTTTTTCAAAGTTTTAGTTTACGGACAAAGTTGGACGATGGAGGATAAATAGCTGCAACAGAAAGATTAGACATTGAATAAAGCAGTTATTGTAGCCAAATGATATGAATGTATTCAAGAAGATCACTTAATAGAAACAGAGTAGAATCTCTTAAATATCGGTATTAATGGTGTTCATCAGATAATGATAGTCCAACAAAATAAGGTATCTGGGACATACTTCTACAGCCAAATGTTAGGTTAAGAGGGACAAGTGGTTTCTTTTTCTAATTTTGAGTAATTGTAACAGTTGCTCTGGCAAGCAACCAGATTGTGACTGATTCTTAGCTACTTGTTGATTGATTGATAACCATGGGTAAACTGCTTACTCAGTTTCTTCAAATTGTAATTTGTTTGGTACACTAATGTGGTTATTTTGTGTACTGTTCTCAAAAATGGTATAACATCAATTCTTACCCAGAAAAATATATCTGCCTTTCATATCCTTCAGAAAGGAGATTCTGTAAATCATTATATTATAATGAATCATTATGTTATAATTATGCTATATGAACAGTAAATGCTGCTGATTTTCAGAGACACCTGGATTAACTAGTTAATTGAGCAATTTAGTTTGGGCAAAGAAAATTGGTACTAGAGTCTCACCATTTGACACCACTTTAACTCACCAGGTTGTTACAATAGCAATAGCAATAGCACTTAGACTTATATACGGCTTCATAGTACTTTTACAGCCCTCTCTAAGCAGTATTACAAAATCAGCATATTACCCCCAACAATCTGGGTTCTCATTTTACCCACCTCTCAGGTTGGTAGGCTGAGTCAACCTTGAGCCTGGTGAGATTTGAACTGCTGAACTGCAACTAGGAGTCAGCTGAAGTAGCCTGCAGTACTGCACTCTAACCACTGCGCCACCTTGGCTCTTCTAGAAACAGTGTAAAATTCCTTTAGGATTCATGAGTGTCTCCAAAATTTATAGAAAAATAACAGACTATATTTTTTAGTGTCTACGGATGAGATTTTTGTATATGTGACAACTGTTAAGGGGCTCTTTGATAGAGTTGTGGCAGTTTTTGAGAAATTCAAAAAAAGAAGAGTATTTGCATATTTCTTAGATGAAGAAAATATACCTGCTCCAAAGAAAGCTGTTCTTTGTATTAGTATTGAAACTCATCTTGTAGACTCATACTTTAAATTGTCTTGCTCATCCAATTCATTTTTTAGCTTGTTCCCATAGCTTGTATATAATTTGTTACACTCCAGGGCACTATATTTTAATTGATTTCCACAATGCATATTTGATTTAGTAATAATAATGATAATTAAAATATCCAGCTGCTGTCATTTGTAACATTTTACATAAAAGTAACTTCTCTATGATTAAACATGCACAGATAATAAGCTGAAGTTATTAGAATAAAAAGGAGGCAGCAAAGTTGGACATATGGATAGTCCTCTTTTAGCAACCATAATTAAGAATGGCAAAGCAAAACAGTTGCCAGGTGAAACCACAACTGTGCTTGCAATCTTCCATTTTATTTTACTTTACAGTTCTGAAGGTCACTAAACGAGGATTTTTTGTGCAGTATTTTTGTAACAAAGAGAAGTAAAATAGTTGACAGCTTGCAAAAAGCAGAAATAGATCTGCCAGGCAGTGAAGCTCATTAGTACAAAAGGCCATCTTGGATTAGGAAACATTTTTATTACATCTGATTAGCTACAAAGGAGCTGTTTTGATTCCTTTCCCAGCCTCTTTACATTCTCTCACATTGTTCAATAAATGGGAATCAGGTCAAAAACTAACTGTTAAAACTCAGCCTTATTTTACTGTTGAGACACAATAAGAGGAACAAGTGACGAATGAGTTGAAAGTTTATTTCTCACACTATTTGGTGACTTCAGAGCATGGGTAAACTTTCTCAATTAAGCTGCAAATGCAGATATTCAGTAAGCCCTCTCTTTAAGAGGGTTTACTGAATATCTCCATTTGCAGACTTGAACATTGGGAGCTATCTAACAAAATGAAATTCAATGGTGAAAAAACTAAAGTTCTACATTTAGGCAAGAAAAACAAAATGCACAGGGACAGTATATGTGGTACCTTGCTCAATAGTGATGTCTGTGAGAGGGATCTTGGAGTCCTAGTGGACAATCAGTTAAATATGAGCCAGCAGTGTGCAGCAGCTGATAAAAAAGCCAACACAGTTCTAGGGTGCATAAATAGAGGGATAATCAAGATCAAGTGAAGTGTTAATACAACTTTATAATGCCTTGGTAAGGCCACACTTGGAATACTGCATCCAATTTTGGTTGATGTAAAAAGATGTTGAGACTCTAGAAAGAGTGCAGAGAAGAGCAACAAAGATGATTAGAGGACTCGATGATAAAACATATAAAGAACAGTTGCTAGAACTGGATATGTCTAGGCTTATGAAAAGAAGAACTGGGGGTGACATGATAGCAGTGTTCTGATATTTCAGGGGTTGCCACAAAGAAGAGGGAGGCAAGCTATTCTCCAAAGCACCTGAGGGTAGAACAAGGAGCAATGGGTGGAAACTAATCAAGGAGAGAAACAACTTAGAACTAAGGAGAAATTTCCTGACAGTTAGAACAATTAATCAATGGAACAACTTGCCTCCAGAAGTTGTAAATATTCCAACACTGGAAGTTTTTAAAAAGAGATTGGATAACCATGTGTCTGAAGTAGTGTAGGATTTCCTGCCTAAGCAGGGGGTTGAACTAGAAGAACTTAAAGGTCCCTTCCAACTTTGTTAAATTAAAATTTAGCAAATCTTAGTTTAGTTGACTTTGGACATAATGGAAAGAATTTTTGTCAACAATGCTTCTCTCCCAAAATGACTTGATGTTAAACGAATGTGGATGGTAGTTGCTAATTCCTATAAAAATTCAGTATGCTTCTATGCATATTTAAAGTTTGGGTATCATGTGTTTTATTGTACACTGCCCAGAATCCCTGTGTGAGGAGATGGGCAGTTTTTAAATATGACAAACAATACATAAAGGTAAAGAGATATTTACGATAGAGGCTTATGTACTCTGCAAATGAGATCCAATTGTTGGCAAAGTTCCCAATTAAAAACCTAAGGCAAGATTCATTATTAAGAACCAAAGAAAGATACTTGATCCTGGACTGGTCAGACATAATGATTGGGAAATATTAAAATGTTAAAGGGATTTATTTTATTTTAGGACTGGATGAGAATGAGCAAATAGTGGACAGGAGCTATGGCAAAGCTGGGTGAGGAAATTACTGTTGGTTCTTTGTTTAGCATTTCAAAACTGGAGATACTCTTCAAATTGATATAAGATTATCAGGTTTCTGTGTTCCTAACCTGGAAGAACAATCTCAAGAACAATTGTTTGCTTGTCTATTGTCTGTCTACCATCTATCTCTTTTTCTATATATCTATCATCTCTCTCTCTTTCTCACTCCCTCTCTTTCTTTCTCTCAGATCTACCTATCATCTATCCCAGGAAGGTGGCATAAAATGGTACTAGTCTGCTGATCAATTGAGATCCAGCTCTTATAGCACTACATTTAGCATTCTGCTTCAGAGCATCTGAATAATATCTGTGCTTGATTTATATTACTCAGAGAATATGCAATATAGCAAGCACAAAACATCAGGGGGAAAAAAGAAAGTGATAGGTGATTTGTGCAGCATATATAATTTTTCCATACATAGGAGAAAAACCAACTGATTTATTTACTTTTTGTTGAAAACCATGATTTCATAGCATAAATCATTCAATACTGCTGCAGCTATTCAATGGAATTCAATACAGTTTGTTAACACAAAGACAAGTGTATTTTTAACTTTCATCTGTTAAGGGTAACTGGGAATGAATCCTACTGCACAACACATTTCAAAGATGGGTAGCCTCTAAAAATCAATTTCTTAAGCCCTTGAGTTTATAGAAATGTGCATAAGTAAAATTAGATATCTGAAATGTTCAGCAGCATCTTCCCTTCACCTAACCATAAAGGCTGAGAAAATTTGCTTGGCAAGTTTGTCATTAGATTTGATAAAGGCTGGAGAGCAAACCTACCTAAATTTAAGAGGAGTGAAGTGGAAGAAGGCTTGCTGATTTCTATCAAACAGCAAAGATCAGAGTACTCAATTTTACTAGCAGTTCTTCCCTACTCCTCTACCATTTACTACTCAAATGTTGAAAATCAACTCTGCAACCTAACTAGGCATGGTTAAAGTGCTAAGGAAAGGCAAGGTTTCCTAAGGGAATGGATAAATGTATCTAATGCTACTTCTAACTTACCATAAAACAAATTCTATTACCAGCAAAAGACACTGTTTACTACTGTTTTTCTGAATGCTACAATGGGGCAAAGGGGGTTGAATATTTGGAGATTTCCTTCTGCCTGATGTGTTTCAAAAAAGATAAACCAATTGCCAAGAACCTCTTACAGTCATATCAGTTATGTTTCTGTGGGTATTTTGGAGCACTCTTAAGATGGACATGTCACTTCATAGGGAGTTCACTACTGACAGAATTAGGCTTTTTCTACCTCCTTGGCATTCCCTTCTATAACTGGAATGCTGCCTACTCTTCCTTTTCACTATTCTAACAGGAGTAATTAGATTAGTAGTAACCTACTCTAAAAGGGATGTAAATTAAAACTGTATTAGTTGAAAAGACAGAATGAAAGAATGGGAGATTGGCTCCCTTCACCATGAATTGTGATTGTTTCACCATGCATTGTAATTGTTTGTTGTACTAAATTGTAGGGTATTTCTTGTCTCCTATTATCCATTACAATTTTATAAAGAGCCTTGGTAGTACAGTGGACCAAACACTGTTATTAACATCTGCTGCTTGCAATTACTGCAAGTTCAAATCTCACCAGGCTCAAGGTCGACTCAGCCT
>JANHZT010002710.1:61063-71808 GCA_032468215.1 Stegonotus admiraltiensis | reverse complement strand
TGACCTAATCACCAGCTGGATAGGCGTGGCTGGGGGGGGTGTCATGTGACTGATGAAAGTCAGTGACATCGAGTTGGCCACACCCACCAAATGTTCGTGGAGTGTTTGGGACTTCTGCCTCGCTCTTTTAGCCCAGCGGAAGCACCACACTGGGCCACAGCAATGCGTGGCCGGGTACAGCTAGTAAATAAATAAAATAAAAACTATGGGTTATATGGTGGTATTATTGCTTCTTTCTTATAATTCCTCATTCTCTTCCCAGCCTGTGCGGAGCACGGAAAACTATAAATCATTTATTCCCTTATAGGACAAAATATTCTTGGTTATTCCTAAATTGCATCTAAATTAATTAACAATAAGGTACCTTGATTGGTTTCATTTTTGTCAACCCTGCCCAAATGTTAATCCTTTTCCTTAATGTGGTTATTTACTTGCTCTATAAAAATAGGAGAAAAATAATGCTGAAAATACACTGGGAAATCCAAGTCTTTATAAAGCAAGATCATTTTCGTAGCATGGACCATCTAAGATGATATAATATTATGGATATGACATTGTCATCATAATATACTCCAGCACTTAGTCACATACAAAGAGAGAAGGTATAAGAGGGGTTAAAAAAGTTTTGGGGAAAACTAAACTCATCAACTAAGTTCTGTGTTTTAGGCTAAGGTTACACCAGGAGATTCAGTACACATAAAAACATTCGGCATTACTTCTGGCAAGCATGTCATAAACCAAATATTAGGCTATACAAATCCTTCTAGAATGATGTTTTGAAGGAATATATCTGTATGTAGCTGCTTTAGAATTATTTTCCAGTGATACCTCATAAGAAAATACTACATGTAAATTTATTAAGGCACATAGATACATTAAAATATTTGGGTCTTTACCAAATCAGTAATCTGACAGCTAACGAGAAAGGAAAGCCTTAGAGCAGAGATGTCAAACTCAAGTCATCATGGCGACATCACATGATGTATCAGGACTTTATTCTCCTTTTTTAAACAGGGCGTGGGTGTGGCCAGCATGTGACGCACCTGGCCCGCAGGCTGGGAGTTTGACAGCCTTGCCTTAGAGGAACAAACCAAGGGCAATCAAACGTGTTCAACAGAAAAGTCTTAAGCTTCTTCCTTGATAGACAAGGAAAGAATAATTATTCTGGTATAAATATTCTATGTGACCAAGATGGTATGAAAACACTCAGCTCATCCGTCATTGAAGCAACTGCACCTTTCTGCTTGATTAACTGCAAGCAACAGAAGGGCCTGGTGATGAGAACAGGTGGATGAATGGTGCTGCCTTAAGGAAAGATTAGAGCAGATGGATGTCAGTCTCTTCTAGTTCTTTGATTCTAAGATGCTCTTAATTGATTGCACCATAATAGATACAGATTTGCTGCATTTTTTTCAATATCAATTCTCTCATTGTTGATAATACGGCCAATGTATTTAACTGCATTTGTTTCAATATTTTGATTTTATAACTTTTTTTTTATTTTAATCCTCCCAGAGTCATTTTTCTGTGAGATGGATAGCTATCTAAATATGATAAATAAATAAACATTTAAAATATTCTAGACAGAATATGAAGGATGGGTTCAAAAAGAGTTAGGAGGAAAAAGAAAGGAAATGTTTACAGAGGATTGGACCAGTGGTGGGATTCAGCCAGTTTGCACCACTTTGGGAGAACCGGCTGTTACCTTTCTGAACAGTTTGGCAAACTGGTTGTTGGAAGAAATAATTAGGGCAGAGAACAGGTTGTTAAATTACTTGAATCTCACCACTGGATTGGATCCAGTTTTCATGACTGCAGAGAAATGTTAAATTACAGGGAAAGTGTTAAACACGGATATCAGGCATGCATTCTGTGGTTAGATGAAAACTAAATGAAGGGGGAGGGACAAAACCTGTTCAGAGAAGACTAGGAAATCATTCAGAAAAGTGCAGACAATTAAGAGAAAACTTCCACTTCTAACGCTTTCAAATCTGGTCTAAAGAAGATTCTGGTGTCTGTCTGTGTGTGTGTGTGTGTGTGTGTGTGTGTGTGTGTGTGTGTGTGTGTGTTACAAGTATGTGAGGTTGTTTATCATAGAGATGTACTATAGTTTGTATGTTCAAAATTCTAAAAAAAAAATAATTTAGCTAAAATCGGTTTGAATGAAAAAGCTACAAAAGTATAAATGGCTTTGATAAAAGTATATTCAGTGTCATAAAACAATATAGCAATAGTAATATCACTTAGACTTATATACCGCTTCACAGTGCTTTATAGCTCTCTCTAAGCAGTTTACAGAGTCAGCATATTGCCCTCAACAATGTGGGTTTTCAGTTTACTGACCTAGGAAGAATGGAAGGCTGAGTCAACCTTGAACCGATCAGGATCGAACTGTTGAACTGCTGGCAATAGGCAGTCAGCAGAATTAGCCTGCAATACTACATTCTAACCACTGTACCACTATGGCTCTTCCTCTGACATATTTTAACTTCAAGCCTATTTTTTATTTTTCTTCTAAATTTTAATTCCATTTCTTTCATTTCACTTGATTTCATGGTTTACATTTTAACCTTTTAGGTCAGTGATGGCTAACCTTCCCAGACCGAGTGCCCAAAGCGTGTGTGTGCATGTGCGAATGTGTGCACACATGCCCGAATCCCCAAAATGCAATGTGCGCACAGCCCCCACACATGCACACAGCCCCCACGAACATGTGCGGCAGATACCCGAAGACCAACTGGCTGGCAGGAGGCATGTGCACATGTGCAGTGGAACTGAACTGGGGTGACAGCTCACATGCCATCAGAGAGGGCGGATGCGTGCCACCTCTGGCACGCATGCTATAGGTTCTCCATCATGGTTCTAGGTCCATGATGGCGAACCTATGGTATGCTTGCCACAGGTGGCACGCAGAACTATCTCTGCAGGCATGCGAGCCATAGCCCTAGGTCAGCTCCACCACATGTGCATGCCTCCTGGTGGCCAGCTGATTTTCAGGTCTCTGCCACGCATGTGGGAGACGCACATGCATGCACGGGGGTCACGCATGCATGTGCAGGGGTGAGGGTTGCATACATGGGGAGCAGGGCGGTGCCCTCCCATGACCCATTTTTGGTCCCAGGAGGCTTCAGGGAGGCCTACTAGGCCCAAAATGGGCCGTGGGCGGGTCACACATGCATGCGCAGGTAGTAGGGGAGTGCGGGGGTTGCATCTGCATGTGCAGGGGGTTGGGACACACGGGGGTGCATTGCATTATTGGTATGGGTACACGTGTGCTTTCGGCACCCAAGGGAAAAAAGGTTAGCCATCATTGTTCTAGGTTCTAGATGCACTGTTTATGACACCTATTGGTGTGCCTCAGGACTTATTACAGACAATTGTTTGTTGATTCTTCCCATACTAGTCCTACCAGCAGAGACTTTCAGCTTCAAGCAAGATAAAAAAAAAGGCACATAGATTATAGCAACAAAGCTGGTCATGAAATGTACAGTATATACATTTTCTTCTGTGGAAAAATAATGCAGAAGACTTACCATTTTTCTTATTAGCCATCCTACACAGAGAAACAAAATAGATATATTAAGGGTGATAATTTAATAAGTTTCCAAAACTAGTTTTGTTATTACAATTCACAGTAAAACTCCCCTATATTATATGAACATATTTAAAAAAAAACAAAGAATGCAAAGCTTTTTTATGCTAGAGGATATCAAATTGCAAGTTTTAAATTAGTTTTCTCATTCTGAAGCTAAATAAAAATGTAACCATACAAATTATCTCAGAAAATTAAGAAATTAAAAGCCAATAATTGAGCTGGCAATAAAATATGTTGTCATAAATAGGACACCACACCAAAAGCATATACTATGCCCATATAAGGTTAGGAATAATTACTTACATGATCAATTTTAAACATTTTGCAGACATCAGCTTCAGTTTGTGTGTATTCATATTCTCCCTATTTGCATTTAATTTCCTATTGTGATCCTGACAGCATCACTCATCAAACTTGCTCTGGAAGCTAATGAAGCTAAGCGAATTAAAGTCTCTCCATCACTCACTAATTCTGTCACCATAAAAACAATCCAAACTTCTTATTGTAAGCATCTATTTCTTTTGCAGTTTTCTGAATGACAGAATGCTGATTTCCATTAACCAAAAATACCCCTTGCAGACATTTAACTGAGCAGAATTTGATAATGATGAAAGTATACGAAGAGTGTGTAAATGGAAACTCAAGCTTTTGATCATGTGAAAAAAGTCCTTTGCATATATAGCTGTAATTCTGTGGTCCAGGCTGTCTATGCAAAAAATTCAAGTTCAATACCTACGTGTCACTTAAATCATGATCAAAACTGGAACTGCTGGGCCTAGATAATTTATTCACATTAGAAAACATTATCTTGCAGCATTCATATATTTAAATTATATTTGCATGTACCGTTCAAAAGAAGGGAGAAGAATGGAAAGATGGGAAAACTGGTTAAACATGACAGAAGACTGTCCAAATTAAAAGTAAAATATAGACAGTAACAACAATTAAGAGTAAATATGGTCAGTTTATAAAAGAAACATAGTATCTAGATGATGATGTTCAGGATAATGCTTTGATGAAATCATATCTCTGTATCCAAATTCATAACAATTGCCTTTGGCCAAGATCTGCGTATAACTTTTATTTTGTCAAGAGATCCAGTCTGTAGGAGGCTACATGACAATAGGAGGTGGGACTTCAGTCATCAGCAAGCAGGGCATATGCAATATGGATGGAGCCTCTTTTATATTTTGGATACTTCCCCCTTTCTATTTCCTTGACCCTGTCTTCTCTCTCTTTTAATGCCTTTAATATCTGTACCACAATTAGCAGCATCTCTATCATCTAACAAATGTCCATTAAGGCTGCTTGTATGAACTGACCACTGTTCCTACTGACCAGCCAAAGGAGGAGGAACAAAAACAAATGGCAGATGGAGCTCTGCTCGGTCTCTATTATTCACTCTTTGATTTCTGCAACAATGAAAGAATAAAACAGCTAGCTATTGACAGGGGCATAACAAAGCTATTCATCCATTTAGTAGAGAAAGATATAACTCCTTGATTTCAAAAAGAGGAAAGGAAAATCTTTCAATGATGGAAGGTAAAAGGTGGAATTCCCATTGCTAAAGGATAATTGCAGCATTTATCTGGACTGAAAGCTAAGTTGAGTAGCTTCTGGAATTAATTGACTCAATTTCCATTGAGTACTTGAAGACTTATAGCAACTTGTGCAGAATACCCTTCTAAGCAAATCCACATGTCTCTCTAACAACGTCTCCATAGCCACTTTTTATTACACATTGTGATGTCACTTTTATATCATTCCCATTCCTGTTTGCAAGCAGCTTAGAGTCATCCTGAGCTGTTCCACTGTGGAAGCATATTTTTCCTCTTCTTTCTTATATCAGATTTTCCAAAGAGACAATTTAGAGCACCCCAGTGATACATATGTGGCCATGGCTTGGTGGGTGTGGCAGGAGAAGGATACTGCAAAATCTCCATTCCCACCCCACTCTGAGGCCAGCCAGAGGTGGTATTTGCCACCACACTACTCCATGCTACTCAAAATTTTGACTACCGGTTCTCCAGAACCTGCTGGATTTCACCCCTGATATGGGGATAACATAGTCAGGGACAACAATCCATTCATGACCAAATGACTACATAGGTCTGCTGCAGGTACTCATCCTCAGTCATCTGATTGTGAGGCAATTTGTGTTTATTTCCATTTTAACGTGGCTGTACATATATATTTTTCCCTAGTATAAATTTATACATATTGATATGCAAGACTGATTTAACTTCCAAGAGATGTCTATTACGTCCCAAGAAATTAGTATTTTGATTGTGTTGCTCCCACCATAATGGTGTTTGGGAAGAAACTCCAGGATCTGGAAAAGGTTGGATGTTGACATTCTGATGTATTTTATGAAGTGTTTGGAATTTATGTCTGGGCATGTATACTCTTCCTATTACTTTTTTTAAAAAAAAAAGTTCATAATGTAAGTTGCACAGACTTATTCTGGAGTTGGGTATTGCTAAATCAAATAAATAAATAAATAAATAGGCAGAGAAGGCTAAAATTGTATCATTGTCTTTACAATGTAGGCAGGGGAACAGAAAACTGGTGAAAGTGGGATACTAAATGGTAGTTGTGCAAATGTTGACCCAACACTGGTACATAAATACAGGCAAAGCATGCGGGACTGGGTGGCAGTGTTATGAAGGGAACCTTGATTTAATGACAATCTAGGCCCAAACCTATCAAAGAAATAGTGAATACTCAAGGCTCAAGTTGCAGGGTTTTTTTCCAAATCAGGGACTCCTTGGAACATACAGAGCAGGAAAAGTGTCTTCTTTTCATTAACTACAGAGATGTGGGCTATGTATTCCGCAGCCTTTTAATATCTCATTGCCTGCCATTCTAGGCACAGAGAGAGGAGTCTTCTATTTCTGTAATTGTATGTAAGAGTGACCTTGAGGAACAGAAAGAAGAGATACAACCTAGGAAATAATCAAATAAGAGAATTAGGAATCCCTAGCAGTGGTTAGGGTTTCAATTTTTTTTACTATCGGTTCTGTGGGTGTGGGTTGGTGGGCATGGCATGGATTGGTGGGTGTGGCAGGGGAAGGATACTGTAAAATCTCCATTCCCACCCCACACCAGGGGAAGGATACTGTAAAACCTCCATTCCCTCCCCAATCCAGGGGAAGGTTACTGCAAAATCCCAATTTCCTCCCAGTCAGCTGGAACTTGGGAGGCAGAGAATAGATGGGAGCGGGGCCAGTCAGAATTTTTACTACCGGTTCTCCAAACTGCTCAAAATTTCCGCTACTGGTTCTCCAGAACTGGTCAGAACTTGTTGAAACCCACCTCTGGTGCCTAGTGACAGAATGGTCAGAAAGGAACGTTAGGAAGGACCCACCTTAATTGGTCAAGGACTTAAAAATGGCAGCAAGAAGTTTGTCCTTTCAAACTTGAAAGATTCTGTTAATGCAGCCTTATAATAAATAAGAATTAGTTCATCTTTTTATGTTTTCTGACTGGTTTAGTTGGATTGGTTGACACTTCCCCTTATCCCTCAAAGTCATTCTCACATATCATTACAATTTCCAAAAAGTTGTTTCTTCAGGGCACATTCTTCCAGGGCAAAAGCTAAAAAAGAGGAATGTCAATCTGCGTTTTTTTTTATTTTCCCTTGCCCCAAAGCAGCACCAGTCCTGTCAATATACCATATTAGCATCAGTCAGACCAATAGTTAGGGTTTTTTAAACAACTGTCATGGTGATCATAGCCCTATCATTTTTTAAAAAATGTTTTGTTTTAACAGATGTATTGGACATATTATAAGCCACCCAGTTTCTTCATGAATTGGGATGGATTAATAAATCCAAAGGACAAACTTATAAAAATAAAATAAATTCTATCTCCCTCCCCTCAGAGAAGATGAGAAGCCAAAGATCTGAATTGTTTGTTTGCAGAAGCCTTGAAGACAGTCCAAAGGCCTCCTAAAATTATGCTGTGGTCCATCCCTGTTTTAGATGTGTTTCATTTTCTTCTGAAAATACTTTAATGCATAAAAAGGAATTGCCAATGATATTATGTTAATTGGGTCTATTCATTCTGTCTGGAAGGCTTATCTAACAAGATGCGCTTCAGTTTCTATCTGAGAATTATGAAGTGATTCCTAAGATATGGTACAAAACTACTCTGCTACAATTAGTCCCTTGGCATTTACTAAGAAAGCTATACAAGGGAATGTCATTTTATCAGCAGTGACATTGAAACAGATCCTTATTTGTAATGTCAGTTTTCAGTTTCAGGAAATGGTAAGATGCCTGTGGCATTCAATGTACATACAATGGTAGAGTGGAAAAGAATTATAAAGATCTTTTTATAGGTTGAGTGGCCTAAGTAGAAAAGTAGGGAAACATGAGCTTTTAGTTAAAGTTATTTTTTGTTATTTTTCTATTTTGATTTAAGATTCTTTGCTTACAATGGAGTAATAGTAGAAAAAGATGTAGCATTTATCAGTATCTCATCTTTTAATATTACTAATATGCTCAGTCCATGTAACACAGTATATCTCTGATGGACTTGTGTTAGCATTTTCATGTGGATATTAAAAATATGGGGGAAAATAAAACCCTGAAAAGATTTAGAAAATGGAGAGACTGTTTATTTTCTAGGTTTTAGGCTGATGTGATGGTGCTGTTGGTATAAATGTGAGTGTAAAGGAGGTATTTGCAATGCATATGCATTCACAGGTTTAATTAACATGACCTGGTTTCTCTTCTATTGTGTGGAAAAAGTTAACGTTAATAAATGATGTTATTCAGCATCATCCTCAATTAATTAATATATATTGCTTCAATTTAATCACTCTAGAGGAAATTAAGAGCTTGATTAAAACTATGCATTTGGGGTCATGGAAAACGTGTTCTATAAATAAGAAGAGGAGACATAACAAATGTTTTTCATTATAAATAAAATAAAGTAAGTCCATAGATAAAGAATGATTTTGGTTATGTCACCCTGTATTCTACTCTTGAAGCTACAATATATTTATGGTTGCCTGACTTCCAAAGTAACTCTGTACATTTTATAACTAGAAATATTTTATATGTAGCCAAAAGCTTCTATGATACAGTGGTACATTGGTATTCAACTGCTTTGAAATTTATTAAATTTGGCACTTAACACATTTTGACATGAAAATTTTGTTCCAGTACTCATCATTTCTTTGGTATTCAATACACAAGCTAAAATTTGTCAGTATCGGCTGCCTTGTGAGTCACTATTCCTTATGGGAAAAATGTGTTTGGTACTCATTGTTTTTGGTACTCATGTGTCTCCCAGAACCAATGAACAATGAGTACCAAAGTACCACCATATATAGAATCAAGAGTCTTGTTCATAGAAGGGGAAGCAATTGTCGTTTGCTATCCTGGCATGGTTGAGCGGGAAAAAGAAGCAGGAGAAGGTACAAACTTGAAGCCACATGAACTGTAATCCAGATAAAAGGTCTGGCTAACACTCTAGCCAAAGTTGGCAAAGATATTGAAATTTGGAAAGGGATTTCTTAAACTGGTTGTTTCCAGCTGGTTTATACATGAAAGATGAGCAGCTGAAGGCTGCATTGTGGAAAAAACACTAATCTTCCCTAATCTTAGTGAGACTATCTAAGAATAAAATCCCTTTTGAAAGCAGACAAATGCTGCTGTGGCTTCAGATAATAATTCTGGCACTGGTGATGTTAATATGTGTTTTGACAGATAAAATGCAATCAGGAATTTACTCTGCCTGACACTATTATTTGACTGAGCTGATTTCATTTACTGGTACTGGATCTGAATAAACTAAAGCATACCTGATACTCACACATTCACAAATTCACAATTGAGCTGAATTACAATTAGCAGTCAGAAGTAATCTTGAAAGTTATCTGGCTACATGAACAATGAAGGATTTGAAAAAGTGTTATAGGTGTATATTTTTATTAGAAACACTACTGTGTTTAAATTTCTGTTGAATGCAATAGGTTGTGTTAGGCATGGTGGTTGAATTTAATAATCTGTTTTTCCTGAACCTTAACATCCCTTATCCTATAATTTTAGTGCATTGTGTTTGACACTTGCCAGAATAGAGCAAAATGATGTGGTCAATAAATAAGAAAGAGAAAGGTGATGATTCCTGCATCTAATTTAGAAAGGAAGATTATCATTTATACAACAGAGCACGGACTCTGTCCTGCATTTTTTAAATCAGTTCTCATTCAATTTGATGAGAATTTATTTTAAAAATTCTTGTTGAGCAAGCAAACAAGAACAAAATATTACAGTGAGTGGGCTACAGTTTTTAGCACTTATCTAGGTTTTTAATGCTTATAATTTGAAGATTGGCAAGGAGGACTTCAATAGTAGTGTGTTCCCTTTGCTCTTAGATGCATAGTACACAGAAGTCTATATTCCTATGTAATAGTTGAATATGTAATACAGAATTACAGTAAGCAAGCATTTATTTTAGTCATTAAAAAATTATCCCTGGATCATGTTTTGTTTTGCCCTGTTCTTGGTGGGTGACATACGTAGAATAGAATGATCTTTTTCACCATCAATCCAAAAACTTTTAGAAATCAATACTTAACATTGAGATGGTCTTTATTTTCACCTGGTATAAACAAATTACGGTCTCAGCTTTTGCAGGAATCCATAACCTTGAACCTCTTGATCTCATTGATGGCCAAAAGAATGAATACTTTCCGAGGTAATATAAACATATCCTTGTTGTCCTTGGTAAAATCCAATTAGATGAGACTATTGAAACCAGGTGTGAGCAATGGTGGTACATAGCCTAGATAAGCTGATCAGAAATCTTCACAAGATAGAACTTTCATGCAGGCCTGATTAGAAGAATGCTGTATGTTTGCTGGTTTTGAAGAGGTCTATCCATTGTCCTCTTTTGGCAGTCCCATAACTGGCAGAGATGGTATGTTGTCTTGCATTATTGAACAAACTTTTATATAACACCATTCTGAATCCAAAAGAACCTGTGACACAACTTTGGTGGACTAGGGACAGAGCAATCAAGTTAAAAGGCAGCTAAAGGGATTATTGTATTGTATTGTATTGTATTGTATTGTATTGTATTGTATTGTATTGTATTGTATTGTATTGTGCGTAGGTTTACAATCTCCTAGCTTTCCACA
>JANHZT010002710.1:35263-45348 GCA_032468215.1 Stegonotus admiraltiensis | reverse complement strand
TGACTTTGTATAAATATACAGAAGTATGAAGGCTATTGCTTAACACATTGTAAGCCACCCTGAGTCTCCGGAGAAGGACGGCATATAAATCAAAGCAAAAAAAAAAACATTTGGGGGTTGGGGTCATTTAATTGCTTGAGACAAGAGAAAGAGTTGCAGTGTAAAGAATGTAGAATTATATCACACATTATTGTAGTACTTAGATTTCCCAGGCCTTTTTTATGGGAGAGTATTAAACAGAGTTAAGTTTATATTACACATGCTTTGCTATTTTGTAAATTCTCTTCTTCTGTGAAGCAGAAAATTATGACACTGATAATTTCATGGCATCATCAGCCCTCAAATTTGGCAATACGCTGTAGTTGAAAGAGAGTCAACTATATTGAAAGAATTGCAAAAAGGAGTGAGAAAGTGAAAGTAACAGAATGTTAAGTTAAGAGAATGTTGCAAATGTCTGACAAAAAGCATCTTTATTCTAATGAAGCTGCTCTTTTCTTTGTCCAATCCAAAATTTAAATTCTAGGTGAGGTTTTTTTTAAACTCAATCACAAGAAAATTCAAAAGTGGAACTTTGTAGAATGATAAGTTTGCAAGCTTTTTTTCAGGAACTACTGAGATGGAAACCCCTTTGATAATTGCAGATAGTCCATTAAGTACAACCACAATGGAATCTTTGATCAATGATAGAAGCAATCATTAAGTGAGATGTCATCCAACTGCTTCACTCAACAACTACAATCCTGGCAGTCCTGGTTGCAGTCATTAAGCAATCTCCTGGCTCATTGAGAAGAGGGCAGATGGAGAAGAGGGCTGCATACTAGTGAGAAACCACCCCACAGGGAAGCCCTTTCATTCTCAATGTCCTGTTTCAGTCCATGCGCATAAAATACACAAAGGTTTTAAGGGCTTTATGAAAGTCCAAGCCCTAAAGTGAATCCTACTTATACCCACCTGCAAAGTCCTAGGAAGTCCAACACTGCTTAGTCAAGTACAAGGCTACCAAGTACAGGGGCAAAGGCAGATGCAAAGACCACAGAGTCCACAGTCCAATTCCAGCATGAAGTCCAAGATAAAGGTCCAAATTCCATGAACAAATCCAAGGTCAGAACACATGATCAATAATCCAGAGTTGAGAAAACCACAAATACAAGGATGAAGCATGTACATTATACCCCAAGAGAATGGGAAGTTGTTTCCAACAACCCCCAACTCCACGCATCTGATTAAATAGGTGTTTGCTGGTGCACTTCATCAGGAGGGGACTCCTCATCAGGCTGTGGACTCCCAAGTAGCCTCGCTGTTCTCCATTGTGCCTGCCTCTTCTCAGCCCTGCTTGTCCACAGTTCTCTGGAAGAGGCAATTCCTCCTCATTCCTGCTGGCCAGCTGCAGCTGTGTACCTTCATCACCTGCACTTCCAGTGGGGCCTCTGACCTCTTCAACTTCAACTGCACTTCTCCTTCTTCAGCTGACCATTTGTCTGGTCACCTCTTCAGTAACCTCTCCACAGTGTCTGGCTGCTCCACTCTTGGCTCAGAGTCCTCAGCAACTTCCCGACACTCCTCTGCACCTCCCCTTCCTCATCATTCAAGTTGGCATCTGAGGAAGCCATCACAGTTAAAGAGCTTCCTACTGGAGAGCTTCAGTTTCCTGCGGGGTCAAATCCCTCCAGCAGGCAGCCCTTTTACTTTCAGAGAGACTGGTTTTTGGCACAGTGTTTGCAGCATGGGGTGTTTACAGGCAGCCCCCAGAGACCAGAGGACTATTTCTCATTTCTATGGGCTGTCTGCAAAAGCTGCATCTATCCCGAAATCCAAACAAGATTTTGGCATGGAGTGTTTGTAGCATGGAGTGTCTGCAGCCAGTTTTTATTTACTTATTTTTATTTATTTTATTTAGTTCGTCAAACATGTACGAGATAACAGGCATAACTATAAACATGGACATGAGCACAGGTAATGAGTATAAATAAATGGGACAGTGGAATAGGGATGGTAAGCACGCTGGTGTACTTATGTACACCCCCTTACAGACCTCTTAGGAAAATGGGTAAATGGTAGACAGTTTAAGGTTGAAGCTATGGGGGTTTGAGGATGTAACAATGGAGTCGGGTAGAGCATTCCGGGCATTGACCACTCTCTTGCTGAAGTTATATTTTCTACAATCGAGTTTAGAGTGGTTTACCTTGAGTTTGTATCTATTTTTGCTCGTGTATTATTGTGGTTGAAGCTGAAGTAGAAGAGGATTCCCTCTGGAGGACTGACTACAAATGCCCTATTCTGCAAATGCTCCATGCTAAACTCTAGCTTGGATTTTGGGATCACCCAGAAACCAGAGGGAATCCTCTTGGCAGTGATAACTGCCAAGAACAAAGAGTCCCTTGGGAGTTGGGTGGCATAGAAATGTGACAAAACAAACAAACAAACAAACAAACAAACAAACAAATAAATAACTTTCTATGCTGGCTTTCCCATTGACTTTCTAGGAAAGCCAGTAGGGAACATGACCTTATTATGGGGTGCTTGGCAAACACACAACAATTATGTGACCACAGGGGAAGTTGCAATGGCCATAACTATGGATCTGGGTCTTCATCCAGCAGTGTCATAATTTTGAACAGTTGCTGAATGAACGATTATTAAGTGAGGACTTTGTGTTTTGAAGTAAGGGCAAATAATATTATGTCTTTGAATTTCAATGTGTTTTTGCACCTATTATGTTCCTTTCTCTGTCTGATTGTAAAACAATATAAAATAATGTAAACCTAGCTAGAATACCACAAAGCAATGTATCAGCCTTGGTTTAATGACAAGAAAACCTTCTTAGAAAATAGAAATAGTAGCTGGTTGCAATTGCTTATTGGAGAATGTGCCCAATTGCCCAGAAAACATTATTACTGTGTTAAAAATGAAATAATGTCTAGAATAACCTTTCTTGATGATACTAATTGCTGTCAAGATGGGACTTCATTGAAAGCAAAGAGGAAGCAGGCATAAGAACAAAGAAACATTTCACTGAGATTGTGTTCCCATGGGAGAAATATTTTTTTTTTCCAAGTTCAGTTTTGAAAAGGTCAGTTCTGTTATGCTAGTAGCAACATACGTTTGGTCTTATTAAAGGCTAAGCAAGGCTTTAGTTAGGAAAATTAGAACAAGACATTTATTTTCATTTCCCTTTTTAACCTTGTTTCATTTTCTCATAGAAAGAACCTAAGTATTTTTTTTCCAAAAGTAAAGGATATTGAGTAAATCAAATATAGGATGAAATGAATCCCATTAAATTCATCTTTATCTTCAGCAAATTTGGGACAATAAATCCACTAGCCTTGCCCTTCTTACCTTCTGCAGACATTTTACTCTCCCTATCAATGTCTTCACTGCAGATTCCTAGTATAAGAAAAAAAAAAACCCACTCAGTTAGCCATGAACAATCAGTCCTCTAGCTTGTGTCCATATTACTTTTTTTTAATGTGATTCCTTTCCAGTATAGCAAACAACAACGACCTGTTTCTGGTGACTGTGTAGAAGAAACAGCAAAACTATACTTCCAATCAATCCTAGGATGAAATCTAGAAGTAGTCCCAATGGCTCCCCTCCCCTCCCCCCCCAAAAAAAGCACCTGAATTTTCTTGCATTTTTTTTTTGAAAAAAATTCACTTCTCATCTGAGAAGCTTCTTGGATTAGAAGCAAAACATTTTCAAAAAGAAAAAAACCAAAAGCTGCCTTTTGGAAAAATCATCTTTGGGACAACCATGACCTGGATGATTGAGAATCTCCATAGACAAATCTAGAAGCTGTTATGAGAACAATTAACCAATGGAACAACTTGCCTTCAGAAGTTGTGGTGCTCCATCACTGCAGGTTTCTAAGAAGAGATAGGATAGCCATTATCTAAAATGGTATAGGGCCACAGGTGGCACATGGAGTCATATTGGTGGGCATGTGAGCTTTGCCTTAGCTCAGCTCTGGCACATGCGCAGGCTGGCCAGCTGATTTTCAGCCCTTCTGGGACCACCGGAAGTCAGGAAATGGGCTGTTTCCAGCCTCCGGAGGACCTCTGTGGGGGTGGGGAAGGCCATTTTCGCCCTCCCCAGACTCTTAGAAAGGCTCTGGAGCCTGGGGAGAGTGAAAAATGGGCCTTTTGGTCCCACCAGAAGTTGGCAAATGGGCCATTTCTGGCCTCTGGAGGGCCTCTGGGCAAGTGGGGAAGGCCATTTTCGCCCTCCCCATGCTCCAAGAAAGCTTCTGGAGCCTGGGGAGGGTGAAAAACAGGCCTACCGGGCCCACCGGGCCATTGCGTGCCAAAAGCAGGGGGAGCGCGGGAAGCAGGATGCATTGAATTATGGGTGTGGGCACACATGCACATAACCCCCTGCGCTCCCCCCACTTTTGGCATGCGACGGCGAAAAGGTTAGCCATTACTGGTATAGGGTCTCTTGCTTGAGCAGGGAGTTGGACTAGAAGACCTCCAAGGTCCCTTCCAACTCTGTTGTTCTGTTATATATGTTAATTACTATATTATATATTTTATATGCAGCCCAGACAATTCTTCATCCTTAACGATAATTAACACCAGGAACATTGAAATAAACCATGGTTTATTTCAATGCTACTGGTATTAATTATCATTAAGGATGAAGAATTTGGGGATTCAACTAACTTCTGTGTCCATAAATACTGAATCTGAATGTGATCCATTCCTACAGGATTTTCATTTTGGTTGGAAGCACTTATAGAAGATTATACTATACTGTATATGATATCAAATAGGCAAAGGCAGTGGTAGGATTCAGCCAGTTTGCACCACTGGAGAACTGGTTGTTAACTTTCTGAGCAGTTTCGCACACTGGTTGTTGGAAGAAATCATTAGGGCAGAGAACCAGTTGTTAAATTACCTGAATCTCACCACTGGGCAAAGGTGCTAAAATTCTCTATTCCTGGAAGGATATTCATGTGGGAAGTTATTTTGATTCAGCTATAAATTATAGATGAAGCCTTGAGTACTGGAATTTAGTTTATATACAAACATATGTACTTTTGAAGGATAGCAATAAAATTTAATACTTTAATAATATTGTCATGGTTATAGCAAGGAGAAAGGTCCATAAACTAATACGTTTGAAGGCAGAATTAAAGGTAAATCTTTCCTACAGGTTATAGTATTGCTTTATTTATTGACATGCAATATTATACTTTCTTTAATAAAACTGCATTGTATAAATGAATATATGAGGTATATGTGTCTCCTAAGAAGCCTAAAAAGATGTGAAGGAAACACAGAGGGACGACAAAAATATCACAAAGCCACAGGACTATTAGCTACAGCATTCATAGTGCCAGGATACAGGCTGTGAAATCTGGCAGCCCACCCACTTTCAGATCACACAAGTCCATCTGTTGGGAGTCACTTCAGGGTGTTTCAGATGACCAGCTTTTCTTACTCCCAACCTTTCTAAATCCAGTTTAAAATACACAGAGATTAACCTGGCTGTGTTAACTATTTTCAAATCTGTTTGGATGTCAAAATTATATCAATATAGGAGAGTTGGATGCTATCTAGATTCTACCAGCCAATCACCTTGCGACCTTTCTGGCCAATAACTGAACCCTGAAAACTATCAGTTAATCAGTGACTGCTTGCCAGAAAGTTAATTAATGTTGCCCTTCAGTCTTGTGCCTAAACACACAGACAACATTTTTGCTCTTTAAATAAATAAATTGCTAGCATTTTCATGTGTTGTTGTGTTTGCCTTGGTAGCAAATCTCCTAGCCTTTCTAATTCTTATAGTTGGCATACTGGCAGATCTGGCTCTGAGCCCTTTCCACTCATGCCAGTAGGCTGCTGTGATAAGATCCTATGAGCTGTGAAAAAAGACAAGGCAAAAATCAGTAAGAAGGCAGAATGATCATTCAAACTCAGGACAGAAATATACAGCTATTCCTAGTTTAGCAACCCCATCCGGGACTGACAACTCAGTCAGGGGTGGGTTCTACTTACCTTTACTACCGGTTCGCAGCAGGAGCACATGTGTGTGCTTTGTTCACATGCACACACACACACTTCTGTGCATGCGAAAATCACCCATGATAATGTCATGGCAGGTGGGTGGAGCCTCTTGCCAGTTTTACTACCAGTTCTATAGAACCGGATAGAACTGGGAGCAACGCACCACTGAACTCAGTCCTTAAGCAAAGTGATTGCTAAGGTAAAAAAAAAAACAGTGCTTATGATTTTATTTCAGCTTTCTTTTGCTTTCAGCAGTGTTTCTCAACCTTGGTAGCTTGACGATGGGTGGACTTCAACTCCCAGAATCCCCCAGCCAACGCTGCTAGCTGGGGGATTCTGGGACTTGAAGTCCACCCATCTTCAAGCTACCAAGGTGGAGAAACACTGCTTTACAGTTTTGCTAAGATTGTAAATGCAGGGTTTGGTTGTAAAGTAACTGCGAACAGTCGCTGAATGAGCCAGTCACTAAGAGTGGATTACCTGCATTGCTAATTGTTAAGTGACATTGCCTTGAAATGACATTTTATATCCATAGGTACACCGTTGGTATAACGTTATATTGAGATGGTTTGCAATTTAAAATTTAAAATGTAATATAATATGCTACATAGAAAAATAATCCTAGGCCTACATCTGGCTAAATTTATCAGATGATTAAAATATCCTATATTGGTCTAGCTGTGGATTCAGGCCCAAATCACTGAATTAGATTCTAAGATATGATAAATGCCAGAAAACTTCCCCAATGCTGTACAGAAAAGAGGCTCATGAAATATTACCATTCTGGACAATAAAGTATCAAAATAATTGTTAGAATCCAAACTAGCTTTGAACTACTGAAGGACCTTTTTGCTATGAGGGAAGAAAAATAAATCACCTCCAAGCAGAGAACCATGAAATGTTCTTTCCCAGTTCTACAAACTGGCAGGCAGCAAAAGTCAAGAACGACTCAAAAAATGCATCTGAAACACATGGAAAATAGTAAAGTTTCCCCCCAGCATGTTGGTCATCTATAGCCTATCCAAGATGAAAAGAAAAGCTGAAATGAAATCCAGATAAGATTTCTGTATTGTTGAGATGGAAAAAGCTGGATTTGTGGATTATATAGTAACAGACGTTAACTTACTTTTAATACATTGTATTTAGGTATTTATTTCCATGGGGAGCATGGCTAGTCACTGATGATAATGGCTTCTAAGCTTTCCACTCTTCCCCCAACCCAGCTATTTTCTTCAATATAGCCAGTTTACCTTACTAAATATTTTATCAAACAGTAGGGTAATTTAAGCAGGCTACCTGGGAAGAAGATGGAACACAAGGCAAATGGGATCAAAGCTTATTTGGAAGACCCCAAAGGCAGTTGAGGAGGGGGCCCCCTTCTTAGCAACAAAGAAGAAGTGATCGAGAAGAAAGAAAACATTGCCTACAGACATGGACTGGCATCTGATATGGGTGTAATTGGACAATTGGTAAAAAACAAACTTGACAACAGAATGGAATAAACATGCTGTGGGAGTAACTAGAGATTTGGCTGGTACGTTTGAGCGAATAAATAAACAATTTAAGGAAATGTCAGGTATTTATTTTCACTTTAAGAAAAATGCTATGTAAGCTATTACTTTTCCTGAGTAACAGGACCTGCTAACTATATTAGTCCAGGAGGCATGCGAAGGACATTTCTGTTTTTGGAACTCCTCAGTGGCGTCACCTCTTGAGATTCTTATCCTCATTATAGGATTTGATGAGGCTTAGATAAATTAGTTTTAAGAGTTTAACATAATTTTCCCATTTTCAAATGGCTTTAATGCCACTTGAATATGTCAGTCTTTAATTATTGATCTTGGATTTTTAAATGAGGTGCCTGAAATATTTTACAGTAGTTTACTTTTAGACTCAACAATCAAAATATTGAACTGAACAGTGTCTCAGCTATTAATATGTCATTCTTGGTTATGATAATTAGCATGATCCAAGAAACATGCCTACCCAGTTTATTTCCAACTGCAGTTACTATAGTTAACTCCAGAACACTGTTAGGGTATTTTGCTGCTGCTTGCTGACTTTCATGTGTGAGTTTGTTCCTGTGTCATGCAACAATTAAGGTATTGGGAAGGTTTGACATGGATGAATGGGAGTTGACTTTTACATTGCTGTTGTAGACAGGAGTTTGTTGTATGTATGTGGTATGCTCATGTTCTACCCAATAACAGCAGCAATGAACACAATCAGCTGAACTGTTCAATTACAGACCTTAATAAGACTAATGGTTCATGGAAAGTCATCAAAAAGAATCTGTGATTCCCTCTATCTAGCGAAAAAGAAACTAGCACCTAATCTGGGCAGAAAGATCACCTAGGTCTATGTATTGACTCCTCCGGATGTTTCCCCAGATACCTCTCTAGATGTCAGCTTTGAGGAAGATGAACCAGTTCCAGACACAACTGAAGGGGAGGTGGTCAATGGCTCAAAGCAGCCATCTGAGAGGGATTTGGCTGAAGCACAGCTGCAGCAGGACAGCCCTGAGGCTTTGGGTGGAGAAAGCAGCTGGAGCCAGTCAGTGATGAGGAAGAAGAACTGTGTTCTGCATTTGATCCAAGAACAGGTAGGAGCAGAAAAGATCAGCCAGATTACTCATGAGGAGAAAGCATCACCCTTCTTGACGGGCTGCACCAGAAGCTGGCTATTTAGCACAGCAGACAGATGGAAATGATGCTGTGAATGTGTTCATTTCCTAGCTGTGTGTTTTCTGGTCATTGTGATTTTTGCCTTGCTTTGGATTGACACCGCGCCTTGACTTGGATCATGCCTTGCGAACCCTCTTGTAGTGTGGATTTAATTTTGCCTGGTGGGTTTATTTTGATTGGGAAACCTTCAAGTGCTTCGTGGACTTATTGGCCATTGCTCTGTGATCTACCATTAGTTGGCTTGTGGCTGGATTTAATTGGGACAGTTCTGGCTTTTTGGTGAAGGAAGTTATGGGGAAATATAAATAAATGCACTAAACCACAGTTGTATGTGTGTGCATGCATGAGTGAGAGGGACAGCAGATCTGTATTTCCAACTCAATTGATTAATAATAGCAATCATATTGTACAAGTAGTAAGGTCTTTGCAGTAATTTAGGCAGTATATGTAATATCTCTGCATCTCTACTTTCTATTTTTTGTGTTCCATTCTTATCAAACAAAGAGAATATTTGTAATCTGATAAATGTAATCTAATAGTTATTCTACTGTAATTAAATGATCTGGGATACTATTGACAGATAGTCCTCAACTTATGACCACAATTGATTCAGGCCCACTTCACTGAATTGGGTTTTTCTTCTGCTTTACAGCCTTTCTGTTGCTAAGTGAAACATTTGAGCGAATTTTGCTCCATTTTACAACCTTCCTTGCCACAGTTATTAAGTGAATCAGTGCAGTTGCTAAGTTAGTAACAGTTGTTAAGTAAATCTGGCTTCCCCAGATTTCATTTTATATTTAATTTGAATGTATAATCCACTAGCTCCAACTAACTCCGAATTCCATCAGACTGAGAACAACCCATATGGCCAGGTTTAGGGAAGCTTCTTGAGGACTAGGCATATCACAATCACCTTCAAGGCAACTAACATAAACCTTACTCAGAGATACATTGACCACCTCCCAAACCCAGCCAGTCATTTCTCCAGTGCTTCATCATTCCAGTGTCTATGCCTCCAGTGTCATAGGCTACCCTATTCTACTATGGTCATCTTAAATCAGATTTCAGGAAGGTAAAATTTTCCTCCATAATTTTTGTTTTAGTATTGTCATTTTTGCATATTACCTTGGGTTATTTAAAATTGGAAATATATTTATATGTCCTGCATGGAAAATGACATTGAACAGATGTGTGAATGCTTCCTGTTTTGAATGTTGGTATTAGGCTATTGTCCGAATAGTGTAACAGTGTCAGAATAAATTTGGCATCTGGGTCTGCCACTGAAGGGTCCTTCAGTCCATACGTTATATGTTATATATCCATGATGGCGAACCTATGGCATGGGTGCCACAGGTGGCACGCGGAGCCATATTGGTGGGCACGCAAGCTCAGCTCT
>JANHZT010002710.1:12815-23917 GCA_032468215.1 Stegonotus admiraltiensis | reverse complement strand
GCTATTGCTTAACGCATTGTAAGCCGCCCTGAGTCTCCGGAGAAGGGTGGCATATAAATCAAAGCAAAAAAAAAATGGTTGTCAATATTATTTCTGCTACATGTTAGGGTCAAGAACCCAACTGGTGTAAATAAATTATACAGATGCTTCATTTCTTTAAAATGATGCATTTCATAGGCATTACTTATTGAAAGTTAACAGAAGTTAGCAGGTTCCCCATACAGAGAAATGTTCAGATATACCCCTTCCAGTGACAGCTATGCAATAATGCAAAGCTTGCTGTAGTCTACAAAGGGTTGCCCTCTTAATTCAAGCAAAAATATAATGATGCATTTAAATATTTAGGACTGAGTTTTAATATAAAAGAGTCCATTATTTTGGGGTTCAAATTGATTTTTTAAATTTATTTTGTTTTCACCTCCTAGTAAACACATCATCGCCATCATGATCTACCTCTAACCTGGTTTTTTGTGTCTCCCATCAGTGCACTCATCACTGCTATAATCCATTGCCATTGCTGCGGTCATTCTTTTCTTTTTCCATCTAGTACATCCCCACTTCACAAATATTGTCGCTATTAAGGTAATTTATGTTGCTACTATTGTTATGAAATTAGGTGGATATTATTGCTATTTTATAAATTCAATTTTCCTTTTATTACAATCCACCCAGGTAAAGATCAAGGTGATTGGAAAGCTGGTGTTTTTAAAATGAAATATTTCAAACAACTCTTACAGAAACATAAATGCCTGTAATAGAAATTCTGACCTTCAAAAAAAAATTATCATTATGTTCTGAGGTTTCAGAAGCAATCCACTTGCTGTGCAGGCTACTATTCATTGGGTCTTTTCTTGACCCTGACTGCAGAAGCATGTTCTCCAATAAACTACATCATTTTTTAATAGCGCCTATTTTCCACTGGGAATTGTTCAGCTACTGGTTTATGTTTTTATTAAAGAATTCAGCACAGAATGCATACATTCCGAAAGGCAACCTTTTCTCTCTGCCTTCTCTTTTGTGCCAGCTTTGAACTCTGAAATGTCAATTACTGTTACACAAAAGTCAAATTTAATTCTAATGCCCTGAAATGGTGTTAAATTGCCCAAAATTAGGATATATTTTAATATATTCTAAAGAAAAATATAATATATTTAATATATTATATTCTAAAGAAAAAAAAGAATGAAATGGAACACAGTTTATCTTTCACAGTTTTATTACAAGCAGAATGATCACAAAGGAATATTAACGTAATCAATGTGGCGAATACATTTATCAAAGCAGGGGAACAAAGGCAGCCTCATTATTACTGTTATTATTCTGTTAATAAATCAGTGACAGCCATTGGGCAGGGGAGAGATTGATTGGGCGACATAAATTTTGAGTTCTTGTAGCCTTTGAAGCATTAAATTCATTAACATTACTTCTTCACATAAGTTTAGTTGATATCTGAACACAGCATTACACGTAGATAAAAAAAGTCACTGACTCAAAGGAAAAATAAAAGTAGAAAATGATGTGTCCTCTAATTCTTTATTCAAACTCTGTTTACTTCCATTTTTTTTAAAAAAAATCAATTTTAGTCCTTACCACATATCAGAATAAATCTACCCAATCCATATTGCAACTAAATTTCTTTTTTAAAAAAAATCAAGAAGGCATATCTCCAGTGGGTAAAGATATTTCCAAAGTCATTTTCTTGTCATCATTTACAACACATTATGAACATATTTAATTACCCATTTAAATGGAAAACTAGATACATTTCCACACTATATGTAAAAACACTGAGTAAAATATATGCCCTGTGCTATTTTTCCGACACATAATAAACTATCACACAGTTTTCACCTATCTCTCTTCTTCTTTCAGATGGTTACCATTAGTATTCATTGCTACCAGGTTATGTGCCGTGTCCCGTTTCTTACCTGACATTAGGTCAGGACTTAGTAATTTTTTCCAGGTTCTTGGTTTCAGTAAAGAAACAGGCAAATTAAATAAATGGCTAAAATCTTACCTGCAAAAAATCTTACATGCCAAATCTCCTGTTTCAACATTTTCTCCCTGAAATCTTAATAAGGATTCATTCAAGGACAGGTATCTTGCAGTTCAGTTAGATATCTTCTGTAGTTTGGCAGTCACTTGAGATGTCAGCCTTTGAAAAATAAAAACTCTTATTTAATATCAGAATTCTTCTGTGACCCTGAAGCATGGATGCTGTGCTGCTGACACTTTATTTTGTGAGTTTGTATTTGGGGAGGGGGGAACTTAACTTGTGTGCATGTAAAAAAAATGGAATGTTATGGAATGTTCCTATGTTAATAAAAGAGAAACAGGTATGGCAATTTTATCTTTTCCTGCTGCACGTTCTTAAATAGACAGAAAAACATTAGATATTAGATTTATTTCAAATAATCATAAAATTATACTTACAAAGACGTTCTGCATTCCAACAGAAGGTGATTCTCGAAGAGTAATTCTGTCCTCCGTATACTTGAGCCACAGATAAAAATCCTTTTCAAGTTGCCTGGCTCTCAGAAAGTTGCAAGGAGACACCCTATAAATGCTTATATGGTGCAATACGCTAAGATTTAGTACATACATTTATAGATATTTAAATCACTATTCAGGTATGTAAGAATAATGATCTGTTTATGTTACTGAAGGCAATTGTTGTGGAGAAATGGAAATCTGACACATAACATGCAGTCTGGTCAAATCATGCAACCCTTCACTTAGTATGCACTCATGTCTTGTTTTAGTCCAGGGGTCTGCAACCTTAAACACTCAGAGAGCCATGTGGACTCCTTTCCCGCAGAAAAGAAAACATTGGGAGCCACAAAATCCTTCCCGTGCCTGACTATTTCTTGAGCAGCCACAGAACTAGCATATGTAGTTGAATTAAATGTTCTGTTTTCTTCTGAAACTTTTCTTTTCTTGGATTTATCCATGGTTGGCCTACCAGGGGTTGAAAAGCTCAATAAATCTTGTGCTGGCAGGTGTTGCACATTGGTTGTAATGCATATTTTGAGTGACAGGGAGCCACAGCACAGGGGTGAAAGAGCCACATGTGGCTCCAGAGCCGCAGGTTCCTGACCCCTGTTCTAGTTGAACTCAATTCCTGGTAACTTTATGGGCATGCCCATGTAAGTTTCTTGGCAAAAATATAGAAGTGTTTGGCCACTGCTACTTCCACTCTAGAAGAGAACCCAAGATTTTCTGATAGACTTCTAGTATCTGCAAGAACAAAATGTAGGGTAACCACAAATGAACTTCTATGTAAAAAAGACAGCTCAGTTTCAGCTCTGGCATTGAACTCTGCCATTGGAAGAAATTCTTTGGCTTGGAATGCACTCAGGAATGCACTCAGAGGAATATTTTTTAAAATTACATATGGATCTTTTTTTGTATCAAGCTAAAAGGGGAAAAAGCACAAAACAAACTATATGACTGGAGTTAGCTGACTCTTAAGTGTAAAATAAAAAAAAAACCAAATGTCAGGCTTGCCTCCTTTCAATATTCAAGAAAGAAAAACCCTGACTCCATTTTCAAAGAGAAAGGTACTTTTACTGAATATGAATGTGAATGCAACCAAGGAAAAGCACGATCTGAAGCATAGGTGCGAAAATCACATATAGAAAGCATCCCCTCCCAACTGTCCAGCGTAAATCATCCAGTCCACAGGTCCTCCAGGGGTCATGTGGAAGCACACATCTGGCAATGTTATCCTCTTGGTATGCCACAACCGTTGACCTGATATCAAGTTCAAAGAAAGAACTGCAGCAAAGATTCACTTTCATTTCTCCTCCAGCACACTTCCCCCCTAGCTCCTCCCATTTCTATGGCAGCCGAGCAAGTAAGCATTGAAACAGCGGAGGCTGACACCAAGCAAGAGATAAATGAGTGGATCTGAGCTATCAAACCTAATTCAGTGTTTAGTGCAAGAAATGGAGAAGTACAGTGCTTGTGCTTGAAGACTGTGAGAGAGGGGAGTCCAATGAACCTCAGGTTCATAAAATAAAACTATTAATGCAGATTTGTCAGAAACACTTATCCAAATGTTTAGCAACATGCCCAAATTTTGCTTCCCTGTCTGTTTTCTGAAGGTTTATACATTTGCGTTCACTAAATGGGACAATAGCAAACTAAGGAAGTATTAACAGCTACCACACTAATTGTAGAAGTTTTTGGAGGACACGTCATTGCTAATGTTATGTAAATCCAATTATTGTGGTAATCTCAAATTGAAAATGAATTGTTTTGTCAATTTAGTAATCTCTCTGGAAAAGTAGATTGGTCAATATCCTTTATTATAGATCATAACTGATATAAAAGTTCCTAAAATTACAAGAGGCTTAAATAATTTTGAGCCTATTTTCTGCTCTTAGTTTCCCTAACTTAGTATTTGCCTTCACAGTTTATTTCCCTTGGAATAGCTGTCTTCAGCCCTGCTTTTTGAAGATATTATTTTATAAACTAACCCGACATACACCCCCCCTCCCCAATGTATTGAGACCATACCTTTCAGAGGTCTCAGCCAGTTTTGACCTTGCTAGATGCAACTCCAATACACCTGAAAGCTTGTAGAATAGAAACATCTTACAAAAACTAATGGAACAATAGTGCTCATTTTATTCATCATTGTGTGTATGTCTCCAGGGGTGAAATCCAGCAGGTTCTGGCAGGTTCTGGAGAAGCGGTAGCAGAAATTTTGAGCAGTTCAGAGAACCAGTAGCAGAAGTTTTGAGTAGTTTGGAGAGCCAGCAAATACCATCTCTGGCTGGCCCCAGAGAGGGGTGGGAATGGAGATTTTGCAATATTTTTCCCCAGGAGTGGGGTGGGAATGGAGATTTTGCAATATCTTTCCCCCAGGAGTGGGGTGGGTATGGGGATTTTGCAGTATCCTTCTCCTGCCACGTCCACCAAGCCACACCACACCCACCCAGCCACGCCCACAGAAACAGTAGCAAAAAAATTTGGATTTCACCACCATATGTCTTTCATTTTAACTTATATTTCAAAAACCTTTCCTCATTTTTGTCACTGAATGCCATCAAGGAATTATCAAGAATGCTTATTTTAATTAATCATTAGAAATGGTAACAACGGTCATAATTCTACATATCATCTAGTTCTGGTGTACCTGATTAACAAACAAAGAGGATACTTTAAAATAAGCTCCGTGACAATGCCTGGATGTATGAAAATTCATTAGCAAAATATCATCTTGATATTTTATCATTATAGCTAATGCCCTTACTTGGACTGATCTTGGTTTTCTCACCAATTCTTGCATGACCTTATATAAACTTGCTGTAAAGATCAAGAAGCCTCCAACCAAAAGCAGCTTGTTCTTCACTTTGCAGTAAAAAAAATAACTTGATGTGCTAGAGTTGTGTTTGTGGATTCCTTTGGGAAATAGGAGCTGTCATGCAATCCAAAAGATGTCCAAATTCAGACTCCATCAGATCAGGTTTCCAAAGGATAATTTATTAGTCCAATTTATTAGTCCAATTTATAATAATAAACATAAGGTTTGAAAGACTTTTATATAAGACAGTGAAAAAAGTAGAGACTTAAAAAAAGGAGGGGGCTGCACTCTAGAAATATGCATTTTACTGTGAGGTTCTTCAGCATGCGCCTGGAGTACTTGCAGGATCACCTTCTACCGGCCTCCCACCGCCCAGTGAGCTCACATAGAGCTGCCCTCCTCCGGGTGCCTTCGGCCAGGCATTGTCGGCTGAGGGCGCCCAGGATGAGGACATTCTCTGTGGCCACACCGGCCCTCTGGAACGAGTTACCCACTGGAGTCTGGACAGCCCCTGATCTCTGTACTTTCCGCAAAGACCTGAAGACATGGCTTTTTAATCAAATTGCCTGATCTGGCAGGGAATTTTAATTACTTGGGATTTTAATTGGATTTTAATTTTATTTATTGTTGGTTTTATTGTTACTGTTGTAAGCCGCTTAGTTCATTTTAGAAAAATCAGCTATGACAGATTGATCCATCTCTTTCTGAATTATTCTACACACTGAAGATACTGATTTGTTCCTCTCTAATGTAACTATGAAAATGGAGAATTCAGCCTGCAGAGAGATGTCATCTTTATTGCTTTCTCTGGATAAGAAATTTAAAGATGCCAAGATATAGAATGAGACAGTTGCCATTTGATTTTCCTTTCAATTGCCAGATGTACTGTATGTAGGAAGAGAAGACATTTGAGTGAAATTCAATGAAGTGGAAATTTTCTATCTCTTTCTGGTTGAAAAAAGAAAACAGTTCAACATCCATTCTTCCACTGAATCTGGATAAAAACAGAAATATTAAAATAAAGTAGTTTTTATCTATAATTTCATATCCTGGTTTACCTCAGAATTTTAAAGATGCTGTAGTTTTTATGCAATCATGCATGTCCATTAGGTTTTTAAAAGTGGGCTCTATTTACAGTTTTTAAATTTATCTATAGGAGCTATCCATAATTTTTTAAAACTGAAAATAAATCAATTCAACATGTTCTAAATAAAATATTAAATAATGGTGTAATCAGAAATTGGGGTATGAATGTTTGGTCCACAGGAGAAGAGATTGATGCTCATTCTTCCTTGAGCTTGATTGCTACTGACTCTAATCGATTCTATAATCATTGTTTTTCCAGAATATTGACAAGTCTCTTGTAGTCTCATTGTTTTTTGGATGAGTTTCATCTATCACAGAGAAAATTTAGCATGCAGATTCATAAATTATGGAAAGCAATGCAGCACATTTTTACAGATCCATGACCTTCACACCATCACAGGGAATTTGATGGAACAGTTCAGCATTTCAAAAAAAAATCTGAGAAGAAAGCATGGCATTCTGATAGGCAAGGTTAAATTACAGGACATTATCTTGTGCTCTTTTTTTAAAATGCTTCCTGGAATATAATCTTCCTGATCCACTAAACTGTGATTTGTTTGACTATAGTTTGTTGATTAAACTACAATGGCTAGTGAATGTTGATCTCTTCAACATTCAGTCAGCTCATTCAGCCTCAGGAGTGAAATCAATGCAAGGACTATCTTTTTGATTAGTGTTCTAACCCTTGATCATTTGGATAGTGTCAGTTTTTAATCAGCATGATCACATTTGTGTTCTAATCAAACATCTGGTCAGATGTTTATGCACACTTTCCTTTGAGTACCCAGATAAATGAGGTGAACAATGTAAAATAGTTTTGCATGACCGATTAAAATAGTCACATATGTATGACTACAGATGTTACTTCTTAATTACCATTAATTACCTTCTTCATGGTCTCCCAAGCATGTTTTCCCAGCTGCGCTGTAGGGGGCTTAACCACTATCAGTTTTCTGTCCAAATAAAAGGCAGAGGAACGTAGGAAAGCTTTGCATTAGCAAATGCCAGAATTGACCTTTGGTGGGTAGAACTCTGTTCATTACATGTTAATGACTCCTGCCATAAAAGCTTGTAACAAAAACTCTGTAGATTTCAGTCCTTCATCTATTCTTCAGTAATAAAAGAGTGTCATTCTCTGGTAGTTTTAAATGTGTGCTACTGCATCTTTGACAGAAACTCTTATCCACTGATTTTCCCTGGCTGCTTACCACAGTGCTTCTTTGATTACATTCCTAAATATTACTTTTTTCTCTCACATCCTCTTCTAAAAGAATGGCCTCTAATCTCAGCATCTGTTCCATCAATGGATGTATCCAAATTGTCTTAATTTCTTCATTCTAAAAAGAAAATTAAAGGAAAATAACCTCTCTGATCAGCCTTCACTCACATTTTTAGTTAATGATTTGGCCTTTAAGTAGGTTTTCCAAACCATTATTTTCCTTGTCCCTTGTCAACATAATCCACACTCTGATACCTGAATAAGAGTTTTATTTCCTCCCCTAGCAAGTGAATCACATTATTTTTATTTTTTTTAATTGCCCTGGTATATCTTCAACATTTATTCTCTTTTAAAATCCAAATGGACTGTTAAAATTATGCCAAGTAATAATTTATATGGCAGGTGCTATTTATAATAATAATTGCTGTTATTGCTGCTGGTTTAGTAGTATTTTATCTTATAGTTCTCATAATTCATGAAATAAATGGTTCTGTGATCCTTTTGGGAGTCCTTTTTCTATAGACCTAAACTGTATCAAGGGATATACTGAGATTTTGTTTCTATTCCCCAGAATGCACATATCTTAGTCATCTATTGTATATCAAATTAAATCAAATCACATTAAAACCTGAAAATGTTAAACAAAACTTGAGAATTATTTAGTCATATTTTGGTATTACACTTTGGTATTAAACAGTTTTTTGAAGAGGGATATGTTAACTCCAGTATAGCTACAACACTTTTTTTAAAGTGCAAAGCCATTAATTAACTCCACAAAATTTCTCTTGGAAGTTTACACTTATTAAATCAGAATACTCTTGATAGCCTGTTCTTGAGACAGTTAGAAATATTTTACTTTCTGTTCTTAAGGTAAAATGTCCGTGGGTTTTACAACTTATGTACCTCTCATATAGTAAATGAAATTTTAGACACTGTTGTGAAAGCAGCACCTATACTATAGGTAAATATGTTTTAGCTTCATCAGTATCTCTGCTTGAAACCTGTATCTTTAATTTCTCCTTCTGTGGCTCTTAAGTATCTTATGCCAATTGTTTTCAATTAAAATAACCTTGATGGAGATAGCAATACATAAGCTGTTGTACAACTTTATAGCACAAGTAATCAAGATTTTTACTACCACAGAGTTCATTAGAAACCTTTTTTTACTTTTTACAGCAATGACATTGGAATGATGTTGCATCCATTAGACAATCATAAGAACAGCAGTTAGAATAGTCATAGAATCATGAAATTCTAGAGTGGAACAGGTCATTTAACCCATCAGATCCAATTCCAAACTTAATACAAGAATCTCATTAAAGTCTGTATAGTGCTATGTCTCAGTCATGATGGTTGGGAAATTGTGGAAATTGAAATCCATCTTAAATTCCCCAAGGTTTAAAAATGCTGGTCTAGAAGAATCAGTATGATATTATACAGACAGTCCGTTAAGGAATATACCAACATTCCCTCCCTCAATAACATACAACTGATGCACCTTGGAGCTATGAAGAGGATGCACCAAAGAGTTATAAATACTGTATAGCACCACTAACTATAGAGAAACTGGGCACTTTCTCTGATATGGATTCTGGGCTCAGCTATCAATCAACTGTCAGACAATTAGGATAAGATGTGTGTGTCACCCAGAATCTATTCAGGATGCTATGCAATACTTATTACTTCATAAACGTTCTTCTTTTCTACAATTTCTAGTGTTTGTCTACCTTATTCTACATTGGATATGGTCTTATCTTAAAATCATGATGCTTCTTAGTGAACATCTGCATGTGGTCTTCAGATTTCTATTTTTACCCTCTTCCAAGGCTTGAAAAATGATGCCTCAGAATTACACTAAAAGTAATATATAGTATTCTCAAAAGAAGAAAAATCCAACTGGGTTTGTGAGCTTAATTTTATTTTTTTCTTGAAATTTTCTGAAGATAAAAATAGATGTGATAGAAACTGTTGAAAAACAAGATGACGGCATGTGATCATTACATATTGAATGAACATATTCCAATTTAACTTTTTAGAACTGCATCTCAAGAATTCTGAACTGTATATTTATTTATTCATTCATTTATTTATTTTACTTATTGTGGCTTATGAAAACAAAATTGTTTGCAATAGTGGCAAATATCTATCTGAGGGAGACTGGAACTCATGTTACTAATAATGATGGCAGTGGTGCATGTTTGAAAGTAAGTTTGCATCAATAATATGAATTCTAAGTTTATTCTGATCTTCTCTACTAACACCTATCCCATTATCCACTTCTCCTTAGTTTCAATTCTTAATGCTATGGGGGCGGGGAGAGAGGTGGCAGATATTATTTTTTTCTATTGCTATAATTTTCAAAGACCAATACTGAGGGGCAGCAATGGATCTCACTAAAGAAGTATAGTAATAAGTACTCAGTGATTCTATTAGTAGCATAATTTTAATGTTATACTCACTATACCAGTTGTATTTCCAAGTAGCTTGAACAGCTGTTTTTACTTTATAAAATCCTACAGGGTTCAGTTCCTAATTAATTTTGGGACAGTTCTGTCTGACTAGAATCTACTTATATGTGCATGTGGGATGGAAGTGGTGAGTCGTCCTTATTTAAGACTCATCATATAGTTTAGGAAAGACCTTTTCTGTAGAGTTATGGAACAGTTGTTTTTCTAAGGTGTTTGAAACCCCAATACCTTTGGCTTTTCTGAAGCCACAAGAACAATTTTATGTGCTTTGTGGCACTAATGGTGGACCTTGGTTGCCTTTTGGGATTATGCATGGGAAGATGACTTTCATTACAGCTTTAATGGATTATGTGTTCTGTGTATGCATTGTGGGAATATTTCACATTTATGTTTTTTTAACATTAATGCCATAAATTAAAATTAAACCGCCTTGAAGTTATTTAGACAGTCAGGCGGTGGTGAGACCCTGTCTCAAGAAACCTGCCTTGGATCCAGCCATATTGAATAACTTTCATCCGGTCTCCAACCTTCGCTTTGTTGTGAAGGTTGTTGAGAGCGTGGTGGCACGGCAGCTCCTGTCGGCCCTGGAGGATACAGACTACCTGGATCCATACCAATTAGGTTTCAGGCTGGGGTACAGCACAGAAACGGCATTGGTCGCGCTGGTGGATGATCTCTGGAGGGCTTGGGACAGGGGATATTCCTCTGTTCTGGTCCTCTTGGATCTCTCAGCGGCTTTTGATACCATTGATCATGGTATCCTGCTGCAATGGCTCAAGGGGTTGGGAATGGGAGGCACTGTTCTACAGTGGTTCTATCTCTCGGGCCGTACACAAGCAGTGTTGGCAGGGGGGCAGAGGTTGGCTATGAGGCCCCTCACTTGTGGGGTGCCCCAGGGATCGGTCCTCTCACCTCTCCTGTTCAACATCTATATGAAGCCACTTGGGGAGATCATCTGTGGTTTTGGAGTGTGGTATCATCAGTATGCTGATGATACCCAGCTTTTTATATCCACCCA
>JANHZT010002710.1:0-12715 GCA_032468215.1 Stegonotus admiraltiensis | reverse complement strand
CCCTCCCTGGAGGCCCTCCAGAGGCCAGAAATGGCCTGTTTGCTGACTTCCAGTGGGCCCAGAAGGCCCGAAAATCACCTGGCCGGTGTGCCAGAGCTGAGCTCGCGTGCCCACCAATATGGCTCCGCGTGTCACCTGTGGCACCCGTGCCATAGGTTCGCCATCATGGGTCTATACAAATATTGTGCAAATTCAGGTAGTCATCATTTAGTAACCAAAACTGGCAATTTGATTATTAAGCAAAGCAATCACTATGGGGAACTGCAACTGTGTCTATGGTCTTATTTCAGGTTTTATTTGCTTTATAGACCTTCAAAGGACATAAATGCAAGGATTGTTTGTAAGGCTATTTTCTCATCACTGTCATATTATGAACAATTGTTATATGAAAATTAAAAAATAAATTAAATTATGACAGCCAGATCGGTATAGTGTTTAGCTTCAGATTAGAAACCAGGAGCGTGTGAATTCTAGTTCTGTTTTGGGCAGAAGACATTGGGTGACTTCGGATCAGTCACTTTCTCTCAGCCCTAGGAAGGAAGCAATGGCAAACTACGTATGAAAAAGCTTGCCAAGAAAACTTCAGGGATTTCTCCAGACATTTCTGAAAATTGGACTTGATTGAACAGAAGAAAAAGAGATTAAATTAGGTTGACTTTCATATCATTTGAATAAAGGGAATGTCATTTCAGTAATCACATCTATTGAATCCATTGAGAACTAGTGTGTCAAATTAAAATAATTATCCATCATATGGAACTGATGGATATTTTTACCTTTTCCCCCTTCTATTATCTTTCATCAATTGAACATATGATAACAATTAATGCTCTTGTTTATTTTTAGAGCAAGCTTTATTGTCAGAAGACCATCTTCCTTAAAAAAAAAAAGATTCCACATATGTAAAGTTTTGCCCATGCATTCACAAGTTCAAAAACAGGGTATGTTCTCCATAATAATTATGAAAAACATAATTATAAATTATGTTTATAATTTATAAATATTGATCATATTTATAAAGTTTTGATTACTATTCAAAAACATTATTTATCTTAAAAACTGAAATGATGTATAGATCACTGAAAATACGTTGCAACTTTTCTATATTTAAAAATAGAGGCTTTAATATAGAGTTAAGAGATTAAATATCTGAGCATATGCCACCATGCTTGTATACTTATTTATTCACTTTCTACAGCCACTCAACTGAACCAACCCCCAACTCTGGGGGACTTACAATTCTAAATGATAAAACAATACAAACATCCACAAAACAAATAAATGCAAAACAGCCGTTTTATTACATGTTGATTCTTTATAATTGCAAATGTTTTCAAAAATATATAATTACGCTCTCAATTTTTTCCCAACCTTAATTTCCATTCAAAAATTGAACTCTAACCCTATCTGCATAGCTATTCCCAATGCAAAATATAAGACAATACTAATCTCAGGGAGGGGGAAATCTGAGACTCCTATTCAACATACAATTGTAGCCTAATCTACTCCGTAAATAGGAAAAGGTAGAAAATAAGCACAAGCTGAAAGTAATGGTGAAATGTCATGTATGGTCTACAAATTAAGGCTTTAACCTTCATTTATAATTGTCATGCTTTACCTAGCACAAATGAAATATAATAGATTTCTTTTTAACTGAAGTTTCTGTATACTCTTTATTTTACTTTAGTGTGTTCATAATACAGTATTCTTTTCTACTTGACCAATGGAAACATAATGAAAAGATTTTTAATAGAAGTGGGTCTTATTTTTATTCAAGTATATTTTCAGATTTTATTTTTATTTATTTTATTTTATGTATTAAGTGTATATGCCACCCACTTCACTATTCCAAAATGACACTGGAATTTTGAAATGGGGCATACCCATATTTTTTGCACTATAAGATACTCCGGACCATAAGATGCACCTAGCCTTTTAGGAGAAAAACAAGAAAAAAAAAATCTGCCTCCCAGCATCCACCGGTATTCATCTCGCTAGTGTCCTTGCAGCAAATAGCCTGGTCATCTTCAGCACGTTATCACAGCCTGATTTATCATGAGCAGCTGATTGGCAGTTAAATCGGCCTCCCAGAATACTGCCAATCAGCTGTTCCAGGCTGTGGGGATCACTAGTGCCTATCGCAGCCTCCACGCATCCCATTTTCGGCCTTCGCATGCCTCATTTTCAGTCTCTGCACATCCTGTTTTCAGCCCATTCCCGATGGTGGCAATTGGTGGCGAGCAGTGGCAATAGGCAGTGGCAGCAATTGCCACTGATTGCCACTGCCTGGATTGGGCCCAAAACAGGATGTGCAGAGGCCAAAAATGGGGTGCATGGAGGCAAAAAACGGGATACACTGAGGCAGCGAGCAGTGGCAGTGAGTGGCGGCAACCCCCGCCACCTGGAATGGGCCAAAAATGGGACACACAGAAGCTGAAAATGGGGTGTGTGGAGGCCAAAAATGGGGTGCATGGAGGCCCAAAACATTTGAAGGGTGGAGCTAGTGGGTGGGCTTCAGCAACATTTCCACCCACTTTGGGGGGCGGGAGTACGTCTTATAGACAGAAAAATACAGTATATATATTTCCCAATTTGTAACATGCACATTCATTTTAAGACACCTATTAAGTGATAACTAATGCAACAAGTTATCTTTAAGATCAAGAAGAAAATTAATAAAAGAACTTGAAAGTTTGCATAAAATTAATTTACAAAGCTCGTGTCATTGTGGATGGCTGTCCACCTTCAAATCTTAATGGTTCCCAGTCTGCTAGTCTTTGAATAACTTCTCATAATGAGATATCTGCCCACCACTGCTGTACTATGCCACGTTATTTCAGATTTATTCCTAGAAAAAATATTTTATGAAAATCCAGAACTGGCACAAATTATTTTAAAGCAAATGAATCCATGGTATCTTCAAGGGAATTTTAAAAAATCAAAATGGTGGACATGACACCTTGAAACCTCACCCTTTTCATATTTTTCAGTGCTCCAGTCTCACAATTTTAGATCTTCTTGTAAACCAATATAAAGTATATGTTGTATAATAATATATAAACCAAACTGGACTCTGAATTATACCAGTAAAGAAAACATCTTGAAATTCTTTCTTCCAATTCCAAATTCCAAATAAGTATTTAGAAACATTCTTCATCTATTCTCATCACCCAATTATTGTAAAATGAGTGCTAATTAGTAATATATTCCATGGTTGTCTTAAAAGCTCTTCAATAGAGTGAATGTCTACTTTCCTCTTCAAACCTTTAAAATTCTTTCTTTAATTAACATATTTCTATTTTCCACTTCAAAGAAATTATAGTTCTTTCTACAATTAATCTATTTGCCACAAATTCTATATTTTCCTTATTAAAGCTTTAATGGTATAACACTGCAGGATAATCAAAGTACTAAAACATCCCATTTTTCCTTCTGAAAAGAAACAATTTTAGATAATCCACCAAGTATGAATATCATCAACATAATCCCGTTAGTACCCTAAAGTTCTGTGATCTTGTGTAACTGATGTATAACTGCATTTTGGATATGCAGTGATTATTAAGTATAAACCATATGAAATATTTGCTTGCTTATGTAATTATCATATTTCTAAATATTAACTGAGCCTATAAAACTGCAATATATTCTGGTTTGGTACCAATGTGGGGATGAGGTTGATAAAACAATTGTCAAAGCTGATGTAGCTACATTGGCTCTCTGGCAACAGAAATACTCAAAATATACTTTGTAGTAGAGGAAGAAAGCAAGTTGTGGCAAATTGTCTACAACAGGGCTATAAATATCAGATGTCTTGTTGAAATGAAATTTAGCATTTGGAAAAACATTTCTGTCATTTGTGTAGATTGTTTTAATGGATTTATGTTCAAATATATTCATAACTTTCTGAAGTTTTAAACTTCAGGCTCTGTAAACATTTTAAAGGAATCCATTAATTTGTTTTTAATCTAGATTACAGTGCAAATATCTTGATACTTTATATAAAACAATAGGTACAGTCAATTCCACCTGGTCACATTGGTAATAAATAAAACATCTAAAATGGTATTCATTATTATAAATGAATTCATAAAAAGATAAAACAGATGTGATAGACAAGGCACAGAAAGAAGCACAACATCATTACCAGGGAGATTTACTTATATTTTAAGATGAAGACATTTTGCTAGACCTCATTTTTCTTTATATCCTGATAGCCTTCAGCTATGTTTCGAATTCAGAAGGTCCATTGGGTGATCTCTAAGGCAGAGGTTTCCATTATAAATGAAGTCTTATTTTTCATCTTCATTGTTTGGTAAGGTACCCATGGGAGAAATGAAGATGACCAATGGCTTTTTGTCCTAGATCTTAAATATAGCTTTTATAATGTTATTCTCAGCTTTGTAATTAAGCAAAGTGGTGATGTTGGCAAAGAATAAAAATGTGTTTCAAATACATTTTATCCAGTAAATTCCAACAGATTCTATTTTGTCAGAGTACTTACCACCTAACTGATGCCACCATACTTGGGCTGTAACATAGGAGTATCTGAAGTTTCTTACTGCTTTTGTCAGAATGAGCTGTACCTTCTGCTGGCAGCTACAAGGTGGACTTGTTGATGCCGTTTGTATCACTCTAAGCCTTCTTGTCATTGTCTCCCAAAAAACTATAGTTTATTTGTACATTTGAAGAAAAAAAATGTCTGTGAGATTACATTGAAAGCAGGAGTCATGAAAGGGATACAGTATGGAATATCAATTCTGGACCTTTACAATTTAATCAGGAAAACCTTTTTGCTTGAATAATTGAGTTAATATCAAAATTAGAGTATCTTCTGTCTACATAGTGCAATAAAACTAATTTAAAAATCTTTATTTAGTTATACTTATTTAAGTGAACATGAATGTGGATCTAAACTACTTATACCTCCTGCTTGGAAGAAACAACAAAAAATATGTTAACTGGCAAAGTAATAGCAATAGCAACAGCAATAGCACTTAGACTTATATACTGTTTCATAGTGCTTTACAGCCCTTTCTAAGCAGTTCACAGAATCAGCATATTGCCCCTAACAATCTGGGTTCTCATTTTTCTGATTTCAGAAGGATAGAAGGCTAAGTTAACCTTGAGCTAATTAGAATCGAACTGCTGGCAGTTGGCAGAATTAGCCTACAATACTGCATTCTAACCACTGTGCCACCATCGTTCTTGGCTTGCATATAACAGTGTGAGCATGCTTGAGGTTAAACTTAGTTTTGGGTGTTCTTAGGACATAGTAGCCAAAATATGCCAAACTAATCAGTTGTATCCTTACCATTAAAAAGAATGGTTAGGAATGCACAGTTAGAACTGTGACTGATAACCAACTTTACCATTTCTCTTCCCTGCATCTTTAAAAGTATTATGTATTTGCAATTATCAGGAATTTAAAGGCTGGGGAGTTTAATAGTATATCTTACAATAATAGCTGTTTTCCTTCATTCAAAGGATTTACTTGAATATGAATTCACAGAAAAAGTACAAGCCCTAAAACTACCATTGCTGGTGCCAAAGAACTACTGATGACCTAGGCATGAAATGAAAAATGGCCTTCCCTTGCCTGACTTGTGACATTGATTTCATGCTCTGGTGGACCTTAAAGGCCAATACAGCATACCGTTCCTCTGTGTGAGGTTGCATGAGGAGTTTTGGGAGAAAGCTATACATTTTATTTATTTAAGAGCATGATTACATTCATCATTCAACTAAATCTAGGCTGACTGCATTTTCTATTTTATAAAATTTCATTACAGAAAAATTTCTGTACTCCTGACAGGATACCTTGAGCTGCTTGAGCCTTTCATTTGAAAAGGCATTGTTTTGCTTCCCAATACTTAACAAAAACAATTCTTTATTCACATCATTCTTTATTTATTCACATAATTCATGTGAGAACATTGTTGTTGTTGTCGTCGTCATCATCATCATCATCATGATGCCACTACAAGATTAGGCTATTTTCATTTTAGGTTATGAACTATAATAGATTGGAAAATCTGTGGGTAATTTCCAATTTAATCTGCACCCAGCACTCCCCCCTTTAATCCTTATATCTAAATCAGAGCACACAGAGCATTCAATACAGTTGCCAAAAATATAGTTTCATGTTTATTAACACCAGTAAACATATTTTAAAAAACCAACTGAATGCCAAAGCAAAAGCGGAGAAATATGAACAGCAGTATCTCTGTCAACTGACGTCTCAAAACCACAGAACTTTCCATAGCTACTGGAAAACAATATTGTGCGGAACTAGTATAAATAGTCCCAGAGAGAGTGCCCTTTGGTCATTCCAGGTTTAACTCTTTCATGTATATAACAGCAACAAAACAGAAATGGAAAGTGAGATACTAGGTCAGTGATGGCTAACCTTTTCAGTGCCAAGTGCTGAAAGCGTGCGTGCATGCACACACACCCATAACACAATGTGTCTGTGACACCCCCCATGTGCCATACCCCCATGCATGAACACACAAACAACCCCCTTGTGCGCCTCGTCCCCACTTATGCTCATGTGTGCTTGACCCCGTGCATGCCCTGTCCACCATGAATGTGCCCCTCCCTGTGCATGCACGTTACTGCTGCACTTACACATGCGACTCCCATGTTGCACACATGACCCCGTGCATGTGTACCCTGCCCTCACTGCACATGTATGTGTGACCCCCACATGTGCAATTCACCGTCACATGAGTGCACATCTTCCACATATGCCCCGTCCCCTGCACATGCGCAGCAGAGACCCAAAAACCAGCTGGCCGGCGGGAAGCATGCGCACATGCACAGTGGTGCTAAGCTGGGGTGATGGCTTGCGTGCCTGCACAAAGGACTCTGCGTGCCCCCTGTGGCACATGTGCCATAGGTTCGCTATCACGGTACTAGGTGAACCCTTTTCAAATCTGCACTCTGAAAAAAACAAATTTGGTGGACAGAGTTGTATCCAATCTATGATGCTGACCCAGTGCAGATTAGTTTTTTAAAAATCCCAGTTTAGAGTTGACTGTCACAGAAACCAGGCTGGGGCTAGTCACTCTGCCTCAGCCTAGAATGACAAATCAGAAGCATCTATGTACTAACATACACAGAACCATTGTGGTAGATTACAGTCCATACCCTTCAATGAAGACGGCAGTGCATTGATTCAAACTTTAATACACGCTCACCCATCTCTCTGAGTCACCTCAGTACCTTACATTTGGATAGTTTTGCTCTCTAGGTATAATTAAATATTATACTTACTGAATATAATTGTACTGTTTTCAAAGTGCTGAGATTCTTGCAGTGAACAATAGCAGCTGAATGGTTAAGGTTGTGTAGAATAATTACTTTCACTTACTTCATTATATCTAAGTATTAACTTTACACTTAATGCTTATATGTATTACCATTTTCTGCTCTTGTGACTGAAAATAGATGTATTGCAGCTATAGGAACTTCTGCTGTCAAAACAGACAATACTTAAAAATATCTTCTGAAACCTTCTCTTCCCTTGCACTCCAAATATATAAAAGCAAATTACAAACCTGTAATTTTCATATCAGAACATGAACAGACCAATCATATTTATTAATCTATAATTAATCTATAATTCCCCTTCAGTTTGATAGTTTGAAACTTCAAAGAATATCTGGCAAGTACTGCATTATTACTTACTATGTCATTTTTCTACATAGTACTACTGTAAATATAAATGCTGGTATAATAGGTAGGACTGCAATTAAACATTACTAAAAACTTTGTCATATACCTAACAGAAAATCAAGCACAATCTAAATTATTGAGCACAACCTAAGTTTGCAATGCCTTGCCCAAAACTCATATATTTTCTTCGTAAAATTTAATAGATTGTGTTTGGAAATAAAGTGTTTTGGGATTGAAATTCAGATATTGCTGCAGCCAGAAATTTCCCCACTGGTTTTAAAAAAACATTTTTTTGGGGAAAAAAGAAGGTTGCAAAATTACATTTAGGAACATGGGCAAACAAAACGTGATTCCAAAGGAGGGGAAAAGGCTGTAATAACATATCTCATATTAGTTTTATGAGAATTGTTGTATTAAATGTAACCTACAATTATACAAAGTCATTTTTTCAGTTGGATCAAATTATTTTACCTAATTAAGTTCAAAATAGTGTTGCAATTTTAAAACCATAATTTAAAATAAATTGCCATTGTAAAATCTCTTTAGGTCCACAGACACAATCAAGCTTTTATATATATATATATATATTTAGCAAGGGAAAGTTAATTTATAAATTGTGGGGAAAAAAGCATAATTTGCTGATACAGTCAACACTGGCAGTAAGCCAATTTTAAAAGAAAAAGGGGTTGAAGTTCAGCAATTGTGTGAGAAGAAAGAGATGTGGAAATTGGAACGGTGATTTCTAATCTGGAGGAAAGTTATTTTCCAAGATTCTTCCTCTTTCTCTCTCTCTCCTTATACTCTTATACCCTATCAGATAATCTGATCAGTAGGAAATTCAGAATAGATAGGTGCTTCTTTGCAAAGTGTTTGATTTGCAGAATTTGTTGTGGTAAATAGAGAAAATAGTAATGGCTGCCAAATTGAATATCTTTAAAAACAGATTAAAAACAATTATGCAGAGTAAGACTAATAATGGCTACTAGACAGTGGTGAAATCTGAACCAGTTTACTACCAGTTCGCTGGCTGTGCATGCGCACTGCGTGCATGCATGCACAGTGCACACCACGCACCAAATGCGAAGTGCATGCCAAAAGGAAGCAAGGGGTAAACAGAACAACGTGCGGGAGAGTGATCAGCTGTGGCGCACAATCTTTTTTTTTTACTTTTAAAAGCATTTTTTGACAACCTGTTCAGACGAATAGGTTGTAAAAAAAAAAGCTTTTAAAAGTAAAAAAAAAAGCGTCTGACAATCAGGCAGCTCAGCTGGGATCGTCAGAGCCTTTTTTTAACCTTTTAAAACCTTTTTTTAAAAGAAGCGGCAAGCGGGCGATTGGGAGATCGGGTGGGCATTGGCGGGGGGACCAGGGATTTTTGCTACTGGTTCTCTGAACCACCCGCCACCAACGCTACCGGATCAACTGATCCGGTCTGAACCGGGCACATTTCACCCACTTCTAGAGTTGGGCAATGTTTTGGATCTAATTCTGAAAAGGTGCTTCAGAACAGATGGACATGTGAATTTGTCTCTTTAAATTGCTCAATAAAAGATGCAGTTGCTTTAAAGGCTTGCAGAGAGTACTTTTAAATTCCGATATCTTTCAAAGGAACTTTCTGGAACTGAATATGAAGCATAATACATTTCTAATATCTCGTAGGACATTGACTACTTACTGACCAGTAATGGAGACAGCAGGTTATTTAGATTCAGTGTCTTTGGAACATGTCAAAGGAAATGAAATTTCTTTCTTTCTTTCTTTCTTTCTTTCTTTCTTTCTTTCTTTCTTTCTTTCTTTCATTCATCAGTCACTTGATTTCTGAAGACTCATATTTGGTTTGTGTGCATCACTCTGATATTTGATTGGTTATGAAAATATTGGGGTTATAATGCAATGTCTGTACCACTAGTCCAGCATTCATTTTTTTGGATTCTTTAATATACATTTATTACAAAAATAAGCTTTGCTGAACAGAATGCTGCTTACTTCAGATTCAGCATACAGCAATGGGATTGCAAGGATACATACCACAAGTGATAAAATGCTTTGAAACAAGTGAATCATGTACATAAATATACATATATGCAGATAAAATACTAAAATGGAAATTTTGCTGATAAAATTGAAACCATATTCCATATTTTATAATAATCTGACTCACCTTTATTTTTCAATTCCAGCATTAATTTGTCCATTTCCGCACATGTCAAAAAAAATTTGATCACTTCATCTTTTAAGGAGATTTCCTTATTTTTCCAATTTTGGTAACTTTTCTTTTGATTGTTTGATCATATGCCATCATATCTGCGTTGACTCTAAACACCGACATGGATAGACATATCTTCTCTAGTATAATCTGCTCTCAGCTTGGCCCTTCACATCCCAATACTCATCACTTCTCTAACTGAATCCATCCACCTTGGATGTGGTTGTCCTCTTCTTTTCTTTCCTCCTATCTTCATTGGATCATTGGTGTTTCTCAAGAGAACTAAGGAGTCACATACTGAGTAAAAAATTGACAATTTGAACCTTGGATTTTGGATTGATTTGTTTAATGATCCATTTATTTGTTTTCTTGGATGTCCATAGTCTTCTCATGCACAAAGATTTGAAAGCATCAATCCTCTTTTTATCTTGCTTCTTCAAAATTCAATTTTCACTTCTGTAAAGTATCATAGGGAAAACAAATCATCACTTTCATGAATCTAGCTTTAGACCTATAACTTTGGAATATCTTTTTTCAAGAACTTCAATTGGTTTTCAATATTCTTGACAGACTTTGTTTTGTAAAAGTTCAAAGTACTTTTTTTGTCAGAGAAAGGGATCAGATTAATGTGACCTTAAATTTGTATTTGAAGCTAATTAGTAAGGCTAAGTGCTTTTCGTTTCTCTTGGCCAGCAGAATGCACTCAAGCAGGGCCCTTTCCTCTGTGTTTAAAATATGGAAATGTAAAGTACTGAGAACTTTTTCTAATTATTAGATGGGGTGATAATCACTTCTCAGCTTGTTAACTAACCATTCTGAATGCCCTTCAGCATATTTAAATTTGCAGTGTAGTTTATGTTTCATGACAAAATCCACAGTGCTTAAAAGAGAAGGAATCTGTAGAAATTACTAGTGGCAGGTAGGTATTATGTGCCCCACTTTCCAAATCAATAACTGCTATGCATTCAGGATATACTGGAAAAATAGGTTACTCTGTACCAGAATGTATACATTTCAACTTATCAGGCATCAAATCATAGCAGACAAAATAGGAAATGGTTTCTACTACTAACAAAGAATATTAAATACAGACAACATGGGTGCCCAACGGTAGGAAAAAGGCTGAATGATGTCATGTATGTCATGAAATGAATGACATGATATGCATCCTTTGAATCCTGATCCATCCTCTGTTTAATTTGATATGGGCTCATGTTGAGTGAACATAACTAATTGTGATTATTCCATATACCATATTAAACAATTAAACAAAGAACTAAAGTTCTGATTGATATGTGAATCTGGCCATTGATTTAAGTAATTAGCTTTTACCAGTTTAAAGCAGAAATGATTAAGGCAGTCTAGCAATCTATAAAAGAGGTCCTCAATCCCTGGGCTGCGGTCATCGAAGAACCAGACCATGCAAGTGAGTGAAGTCCCATCTATGCATACGCGGGATCCAGGCAGCACATAAAACCACTCCCTCTCCCCCCGCTTCCCAGTTAACAGAAAAAGTCCTCCACAAAACTGGTACCTGGCAGCCAAAAGGTTAGGGGGCACTGGTCTATAAGCAAAATACTGCATTTTTGGGAGTATAAGATGCACCTTAGTTTTTGGGGAGGAAAATAGTGGGGGGGAAATCTGCCTACCAGGTATTCATCTGGCTAGCGTCTTTAGTCTGGTCAGCTTCAGTATATTAGTTCGCTGGTTTTGAGCTCGCACACACCGGGTTGGGGATAAAAAACAGCTTCTAAAGCACAGCTGATAGTCGTAGAGAGAAACAATGAGAAAAGCAGGCAAAGCACGGAAGATCGCTTCACTCACTAGCGCCTCATTAGGGCTGAAAAGAAGCTTCGAAAAAGCTACATTCAGAACATAAGAGGCACCCAAATTTTCGGCCTCTTTTAGGGGAGTAGGAAAGTGTGTCTTACACTTTGAAAAATAAGGAATATAAAGAACTAGTTTCACTATTCCAGAAAGTTTCCAGAAGAGAATATTGCATCCTATTTTCACTATTTTCAGTTTAATAGAAAATATATCCTCTAATTATTTTTTAGCATTTGCAGAAGTAACAAGCGAAATTAGAATTTTCAATATATTTTTTTTCAACAATATGCTTGTTCCATCTGTTTCACAAGTTCTTTGTGTCCTCAGGCTTGAACCAAAAAAGAAAAAGAAAGAAACAAAAAAATTAAGACAGCTCTTCTAAAAAGCTCTGCATAGAAAATTGTGCCCTTAGTGTTAATTATTTTTGTTTACCATCATGTTTGATCTTTTATATTCATGTAAAGATATGCAATACATTATGCTTACACATGCATCCTGCAATATTTATATTTATTGATGCATTAAAAACTCATCCAAATGTGGTATGGTTTGCTACAAAAAAAAAAAAAGCTTGGGAATTCTATAGTGACAAGCAGATTGTGTTCAAAGACTGTGAACTTGGACTGCCAAAGCTTTTTATAGATTGCTAAACAAGGTTCTGGCTTGTAATTCAAACTGTTAACATCAAGCTTAGATTTAATTTCTCAATTCTATTTTTCATATAATTAGATAAGCATGATAAGCAGATAGAACTCAAGTAGGCTAAAATATTGGATTAGGATTCATGCAAGGCTGACTAGTTGCAAGTGCTGTTCAATTTTATTATTTGGTTATAAAAAACTGTTGGGTTCATATACTATGTAAACTATTTTCCTAACCACAGTTTATTGAAAAAGCCATAATTGGCTACAGGGGTGGGTTCCAAACCCCGTTGCTACTGGTTCACTCATGTGCTTGTGCTCATGCACATGTGTGACACGTCTGCACAGAAGCATATGGGCGGGT
>JANHZT010002707.1:172967-188223 GCA_032468215.1 Stegonotus admiraltiensis | reverse complement strand
AAAAACTTCACCAAAAAACCCCTCAACCTCCTCTTCGCAGCATGCCACCTCTTGGGGTTCCAAAACCCATCATCAAGGTAGGCCCTCAATAGTATGGAGGACCAGACCTGCGAGAGGGGGGAGTCTCACAATGCAAGAAGCTCGGCCACCGGGTATATCCAATAGCCGGGGATGAAAGGTGACATCTGGCCAGGGTTCACCAAAGATAGTCTAAAAGGTCCTGGAGCGGAAGAGCAAATCTCAATGCAGGTAAACTGGACTCCACTGTCCTCTCATGACAGTGGGAGGAGTCTCGTGCCATTTTGACGCAATCAGAGGGTAAATATCCAAAGCCACCCTCTCACGGTGGCTGGCCCAGATGGAAATGTCAGTGGAAAATTTGATGGTCTGTCACCTCCAATGGTGAGATGGCAGTAGAAAACCAGCTCCCTCAGTACCCGCATCATGATTACCCACTCTCCGTATGGCTAAGGGGCTCTTGCTGGAATATAGAGCCGGTCCATAGAGTCAGAATAGTGGTAGCCCCAGGGGAGGGAAGATGAGTACAAACAGGGAGATAACTTGCAGCAAAGGAAACAATCTGGAGGCGAATGACCATGATAAGGCCTGAAACCAGGCCAGAATGGGGGGCAGAGAAACAGCCCGAGGTGACCAGATGACCACTCCTCAGCCATCCTCCAGCCTCTCCAACCCCCCCAGATCTTCCAACAGACATATCATTCATGCCTCCAGCCCCCAGATCTCAATGGAGGCCTCCAGGTCTCTGCAGGGGCTGGTCCACCAGAATTGGGCCAGACACCCTGCAGGGCCAGGCAGTCCCAGATGATAGGCCATCCAAGTATCCCTCGCCACCATCACTGATAGCCACCAGCTGCTGCCGTCATTACCATCACTGTCGTCCAGCAGCCGCCATTGCCACCACAGCCGTTGTCGCCACCACCACCGCCAGGGCTCCTGATGCACCCTAGAGCCTCCGGAAGCCCCTAGAGGTACCCAGGGTCCAGAGGGAGATTGCTGCATCACTGCCGCCATACTGCTGCCGCTGCTCCGACCACCACCACCTGAGGCGCAGAAAAGACCGCCTCAAGACAGGCCACTACCGCCATGCTCCCGCGGCACCTACGAATTACCGGCTCCTTCCTAGCCAGGATGTTCCGGAGGGCAAGAAAGCCCTCAACAGGCTAGCAAGGGACTCCCTTAGCCGGGCCAGGGGCCAACGATGGTCAATTTGGCCCCAGGAAACCCCGAAAGGCCGAAGAATCACCTCATTCTCATATCAGAAATATGAGGATCCCTTGGTACAGGTGCTCATGTAGCACTTCATTGATTAGCTGCATGAAGACAGCAGAGGGCCCTTGCAATCTGAACAGCAAGACTTTGAATTGGAAGCTTACCAAGGGGACAGTTGAATGCAGTCTTCCATTCATCTTCCTCTCTGATCCCTTTGCAGTAGTATGCTTCCCTTAAATCCAATTTGGTGAACACCTTGCCCTTCGATAAGTGATTTAGCATGTTCTTCATGAGGGGGAAGAGGTAGGTTTTCTCCATGCACATGGCATTAATTCCACGAAAATCAACACAAAGCCTCATCCCCCCAGCTTTTTTTCTCTTTGAAGAGCAGTAGGGCTGCTACTTTGGATTTTGCAGGCTGAATGAAATCCCACGCTAGGTTGGTGTCTGTATTTCTTCAATTCCTCCATTTCTTTAGGAGTCATGGAGTACATCTTAGGTTTGGGTAGTTTAGCCCCTGGCACAAACTCTATCACACAATCGGTTGGACGATGAGAGGGGAGGAAGTTGCAGTCTTCCTCACTGAAAAAACCCGGTAAGTCTCTGTATTCCTTTGGCATTTGTTGGCTGCCGGGTAGATCATCAGTGGCAGGAGCTGCGGTTTCAGGCTATTTCGAATTGTTAGGGACCAGGGCTTCTTGGCGAGGGTCCGGCTGTACTGATGGCAGTGGCCCGATGCTGAAGTTTAGCTTTCTATAGCCATCCTCCCAGGTTATAGTTGGACCCCACTAGCCATGCAAGGCCTAGTATGTTCGACTCAGTCATTTGGGGGGCTATGACAAACTGGATGAGCTCTTGGTGGTGGCCCATCTCTAGTCTGACAAGCTCAGTGACTAGTGTGGCAGGGGTCCTGCCAATTAGTGTCCTGTCCACTTGCTCGAAGCGGATGTGCTAGGGGACTCATGTGTATGCCTAACTGTTCATCTATGAAAAGGCTGATTAAGCACTGAGTGCAGCCGGTGTCTATGATGGCCCCTACTTCCCCTTGGACCCCTGTTTCTGGTACTGTTATCTTGGTTTTGATGGTAAAGGGGCAGATGGCTGCCCTTACTATCGGGTGGTCATCACCACTGCTTTCCCTTGCAGGGACTGGAGGAGTTTCACTGGCTGGAGTTCCCTTGGCTTTGTTTGGGAGGAGTGAAACTTCCCCAGCATGTCTGGCAAACTGTCCTTTGTCAGGAAGCTTCCACGGGGTCCTCCTCACCATGGCAGTGGCTGGAGGTCGAGTTCAGGGAATCGGGGCCAGGGCCAAGCATTTCGCAGCCCAGTGCCCACGTTGGCCACATCTGTAGCACTTGACAGTTCTGGATGGTGTAGGAGGTGGTGCCTCAGCTTTTTTCATCTGGGCTCCGTGTCCCAGGAGTCTCCTGGCTGATTTGTCCACAGTTGGATTCCTGTGGGGGTGAATTTCCAGGTCTAAAATGACAGTCGTATTGTACCACGCTTGTATTTGTTCCGGTACTCCCCTGATGCCACAGGCTTGCCTAAGGTCTGGGTCCAGAGACTCCTTGAAGGTGTGCACCAGTAGGCATTCTGGCCAGTCTCGTAGCTTCCCAGCCAGTCTCTGAAACTCCCAGATTAGCTCTTTCAGGGCCCTGCTGGCTTCCTTTAAGGCTTTAATCTGGGTTTCTGCTTCCACTTGCTGGGCGATGTTGCTGAATCTGGTCTGCATCAGCTGGATGAACTTGTCAGCATCTTTTAGCTCATGGGCTTCTTCATCATGAAGCTCAGCTATCCATTCTGATGCTTCTCTCTCGTTCATGCTGTCAGCGATGGCAGAAATCAATTCCCGGTCGGATGGGTATTGATTTCCATATTGGTCAATATGGGCCCAGACCCGGTTGAGGAAGTAAGCTAGCTTCCAGAGGTTTCCATCAAATGTTGCTTGGAACCATGGGGGAGGAGTGGCGGGTTGAGCCTGCTGCTGGGCTTGCACAGGTGGTTGACCAGGCACTTACTGCTGGGCTTGAACCTGTTGTGGGACCACGACCTGAGACTGCAGTTGTGGCTGCAGCCAGCAGGTGCATTGTGAATGGAATGAAGCTGATTCTCCGCTCCATTGCGCTGCAATCTCCTGGCCCGAGAAGGTGAACTTGGGTTGTGCCAAAGTCCATCTGAGTTGTCTGGTATCGAGTGGTTGAGTCACACCACTGACATTGAGTTGGCTCAACTAACCAGTGACGGGCTGTGCAACAGTGATGGAAATTCCCATTCTCCGAAGTGCCTGCAGCGCGTCTGTTTTGGCATTCTCCATTTGTGGGCTGAGGCTTGTCCTGCATCTATCTGTGGTTCCAACAGCAATTCCTGATTTGGGGAGATTCCCACAGCTTCGCTTTGCAGGGTCAGGTCCGGTTGCAAGCTCCATTCAGGCATCAGCTCTTTGCATCAGGCACCCAGCTGGCATTCAGCTTCTGTGGCTTTTATGGCTTCCACCATGGCTTGGGAAGGAATGTAGATGGTCTTGACCTGTGTCACTGAGCCATCATCTGCTGCTTCCTCCATGGTCTTCTTTTCCTCCTCCATCTTCCCTGAGTTTTTGTGCCACCTGGTTTGGGTCGACGCTTGAGGCTCAGGACCCCAGACAGCGCCCTGAAGTTTGGGGAAACTGCTTTAGTTAAAAAGAAGATTCGAGTTAATGTCAGGGTTCCAAGTAACACCTCCAATGGAAGAAGACTCTGAGGCTTTAGTTTCCCCAAAGTTCCTTTTTATTGAAGATGTCATATTGGCACATCTGGAAAAATCCAAATCTGAAAGTTTCCAGGTTTTCCCCACCCAAGTGAAAGTTCAAATCCCTGCCCAGCACCCACATGTCCATCACATGGTCCAATCATCCAACGTCCAAACTGGAGACACCTCCTAGTCATCCGACTCCAGGTGCCAGGGCAAGACGTCCTTGACTTTCTGAGAAAGGAATGTTATTTTGAGTACATATCACCCATACTCTATGCAATCCCCCCGCCCATTTTCCCACAGTAGAAAATGTGACAGGCCTGAAGGTCCAAATGTAAAAGATGGCTTCCAGGTCTGACTCAGCCATCATTGTCCCCAGCTTCTTCTTCTCCGAGCCCAGTGGCAATGAACAGTATGAAAATAGGAAACTGTCACCCATCCTATGTGCTCTGCACTCTGCCCACTCACTCATTCGTCCATCTGCCTAGCTCTCCCTTTGGCCTCCTACAGTGAGTTGTCCCCATAAGTTGGCTGTGTGGAATTGACCTGCGGTGACTTGGTATTGATGAAAAATGGATGAGAGGAATGAAGGAGAAATGAAACACAAGAGGAAACCATCCAGACTTAAAGAGGTTATAAATTGATAAGCTTTCTCAGTAATCAAAGACCTAGAGAAGTAAATGCAGCTATATAATTAAGAGGCAAAAATAAAGAAATGGGACAGGACAGAAATAAATGTAATTTCTAAATATAAGAAAGGTGAAAAAGGTCCTGTTTTTTTCAACCAGAATTTAACATTTAAGATATATTTTGTCTTCATTGTTATGAAATTATTTCTAGGTATTAACTGATAATTTCAGAATAAAACTTGTAGAACCACTGAATTTTTAAAGGTTCTTCTTTCATTTGGCATTTTTGCTTCTGTGAAACATTTTACTCCACTGTTGGATTTCTTTTGACAAAACAGGAGAACATAATGGTATTGACAACTGTCCAACTAGCAGACCCACAAGTAATAAACACTCTTGGGAGCTTTGAATTCCTAAAAATAAAATGGTGTATTATTTCAGTACTGAAGAATCAAACCCAGGTCTGGTTTTCCTGCACAAAGGCTTGCTTAGTTAAACAATAGCTTTCCTTTCTCCCCACCCCAGGTGTTCACATTGTCGAATTATGAGCCATCATTTTGTTATAGGAATAATCCACCTCCTTGTCAGGCACCTGCAGTAGAGACCTTGATGATGTCCAGGCTCTCACAATTCATGTGCAAAACCTCAGCATTCCAGTCCACCCTTCCCTCCCCCCAGTTCAATGGCAAGTTGAATAGCAATAAGATTCAAAAGGAGCAAAGCTGTTCAATCTTGACAGGTATCTTTTTAATCAATAGATTATACAAACAGAGCAGTATGTGTTTAAAATATCGTTTCTTACAAGTTAATGTTAGGAATCTCACAGTAAATGGTTAGGGTTTATCAGAAGCAGAACAGCCATAGTTCAGATATAATGAGCCCAGTCAGTATCTACCATATTTTTTGGACTATAAGATGCACTCCCACCCCCCTTGCTGGGCGATTTAGTCGGGGAAATGGAAGCCCCGACTGGTGAGCCGCTGCTGACAGGTCTGCGGACCTACCCTGTCCTGGAGGGACAGGGGAAGAGAGAGGGACCCCTTGGATGGCCGAGAGGAACAGGCAAGTTCCTCGGGGCCGGAGGAAGCCCTCTGAGCCAGCAGCAAGGGAGCGGCAGTCATGGCGACTGCCTCGAAGCCCAGGCCAACCAGAGAAAGCACTGTGCTGGAGGAAGAAGGAGAAGTGAGAGCGAAGCTGGGTAAGCAAGACCAAACCCAGGCAGGAACAGCGTTTAACCCATGGATATTGATAAGTGTGCCACAGCCTTAATTAGCAGCTACGGTGTATTGGGGCAAGAAGATCTGCAAAATACCTTTTAAAAGGGAAAAGCCCACCAAAGGATTATGGATTTTATTGCCAATTTGGATTGATTGCTTTTTTGGAAAGTTATAAATTTTGAAAACTTTTTTTTAAAAAACGGGAATGGATTATTCTTGGAGGAGAGAAAAAGGAAAGAGGCGATAAACAGGACTTTTTAAAACAAAGGGAAAAGACAAGTGGATAGCTTTGCAATACACAAAATGGAGTCTGAAGAAACTAAAGTAATTGCGGATTGTTAGCAGCTTGGAAGAGAAACTAAGTGTCTTGTTATTTTAACTGGATTACTTTGGCAACAAATAAGGAGCTTTGACTCTGGAGACACTCAATCTGTCTATTGGAAGCCTTATTGATGGAAAGAAAAAAAATAAAATGGAATAACTATAATTGAATTAACAGGTGCAGCAAGAAAAGGGAAAAAGGTGTGGCACTAAAAGAAGACTATACACACTTTTGTTGGCAGAGTGGTATCTCTGCTTTTTAGTATGCTGTCTAGATTTGCCATAGCTTTCCTCCCTAGGAGCAAGCATCTTTTAATTTCTTAGCTGCAGTCCCCATCTGCAATGATCTTGGAGCCCAGGAAAATAAAACCTGTCACTACCTCCATTTCTTCCCCATCTATTTGCCAGGAATTGAGAGGGCCAGATGTCATGAACTTAGTTTTCTTAATATTGAGTTTCAGGACAACTTTTGCACTCTCTTTCTTCACCAGCATCAAGAGGCTCTTTAGTTCCTCTTCGCTTTCTGCCATTAGAATGATATCATCTGCATATCTGAGGTTGTTGATATTTCTCCTGGCAATCTTAATTCCAACTTTTGATTCATCTAGCCCTGCCTTTCTCATGATGTGCTCTGCATATAAGTTAAATAGGCAGGGTGACAGTATACAGCCTTGCCGGACTCCTTTCCCAATTTTGAACCAATCAGTGGTTCCATGTCCAGTTCTCACTGTTGGTTCTTGACCTGCATATAGGTTTCTGATACCTTATGAAAATCCAATTCACAGGAGTTGCCCAGCCATTTAAAATATTGTGCAAATTGTAACTATCATCCTTTGTCATCCAGCATAATCTAAAAGAATATGAAATTTTTATTGCTTCTCGAACTGCTATGCTAATAAGTGTTCTGTACTGCTGGGTGCTTTAGCAACAGACAAACTTATGCTGGGAGAGGATGAATAACTGCCCAGCATGTGCTTAAACATAACAGTGCAACACCAAGCTACATCATTTGTCAGCTTTATTTGTTTAAATATGAAAAATGCTGACAGCAGTTATTGCTATAATCTTTTTTATTTATCAGACAAGGAAACTTTACTTACTCTTAGCAGGTTTCCTACCACTGCGAAAATAGAAATTGGAATACTTTATAGCCAATTTGAAGCACACTCGTTTAAAATAGGTTTAAATGTTTCAATATATATTTAAACTCTTAACAAATACTCTTTTAATCATGAAAACATTCAGATCAAAAGGCAAGGAATTTCAGTACCTCAAGGAGTAATCGATAAAAATGAGCTGATGCTCTTTGATCAGATTTGGCCACCACAATATATCATAGTTTAGCGTGGTAAGAATGAGTCACACATATAGGTAGATGTCTGGGTAAATGTTTTCAAGTGAAGGATGTCATTGTTGTTTTGAGTTATTTTTCAAAATTGTGGGATCTGATTGTTTTTGAAGAATATTGAAGAATACTGAAGAATATTGGATATGCTGGGTATGGAGAACTGCCGAGAGAATTACAGTATATTGAGAGATTGGGAAAGTACTATTAGCCTATATATCAAAACCTCCTTCCAAAAATTAAGGGTGATGTATGCTATCAAGGCTAATTGTCAAACAAATAACACACTGAATTCATCCTTTCAAAAGTTTTAACAGACAGATTAACAGAGTTGGAAGGGACCTTGTAGGTCATCTAGTCAAACCCCCTGCCCAGCAGACCCTACACCATTTTTTACAGATGGCAGTCCAGTTTCTTCTTGAAAGTCTCAAGTGATGAAGCTGCCACAACTTCCAAAGGCAAGCTGGTTGATTGTTTTCACTGTCAGAAAATTAATCCTTATTTCTAGGTTGAATCTCTCCTTGATCAATTTCTATCCATTACTCCTTGTCTGGCCTTCAGGTGCTTGAAAAATAGCTTGACCCCTTCCTCTCTGTGGCAGCCCCTCAAATATTGGAACACTGCTATCATGTCTCCCTGGTCTTTCTCTTCACTAGACTAGCCATTCCCAGTTCCTGTAACCGTTCTTCATATGTTTTAGTCTCCAGTCCCCTAATCATCTTGTTTGCTCTTCTCTGCACTTTTTCTAGAGTCTCAACATCTTTTTTGTAGTGTTTTGACCAAAACTAGATGCAGTGTCCTAGGTGTGGTCTTACTAAGGCCTTATAGAATGGTATTAGTACCTCACTTGATCTTGATTGTATCCCTCTGTTAATGCAATTTAGGATTGCATTGGATTTTTTGGCGGCCGACACAGTTAGCTCATATTTAGCTGGTTGTCCACTAAGACTCCAAGGTCCCTCTCACAGTTACTGTTATTAAGCCTGGTTCCACACAGTCTGTATGTGTATTTTTGTTTTTTCTTGCATAAGCGTAAGACTTTATTTTTCTCTACATTGAATTTCAGTTTGTTAGATAGCGCCCAGTGTCCAAGTCTGTCAAATTCCATCTGGATCTTGAGCCTATCATCTAGGGTATTAGCTATTCCTGCCAGCTTAGTATCATCCATAAATTTGGTAATTTCCCCTTCTATTCCCTCATCTAAGTCATTCATTGCTCTGTAGGGCAACAGGGGGTTCAGAATAACTGAGGCAAGTCAGGGTCATAAGCAGTGGTGGGTTCTACTTACTTTTACTACCGGTTTGCAATGGGGCCACGCATGCGCACAAGCACAGAAGCGTTTTCATGATGTAAGGGTCAGTGGGTGGGGCCTCCTGCCACTTTTACTACTGGTTCTATAGAACCGGTGTGAACGGGGGGCAGCCCACCACTGGTCATAAGCTAACAAGCCTTTATTGGCTTAACAGCAGACAACAAGAACAGAACAACTCAGAACGGCAACAGAACAGTTCATTTGTCTGACAGCTATTTATACCGTAGCTGTCAGATGCTTTTAACCAATAACAGAGCTTCATTCTTCGCCATGAGGGAAGCGCGCCTTAGCCAGTCAGGAGCTTCCCTGATGTCATTTCGTAAGTCTGAGGACTTAACATTTAGGATGATATTGAAGAGTACTGGGCCTAAGATGGAACCTTGTGGTACCCCACTGCTTACTTCCCTCCATGTAGTTGTAGACCCATTAAGGACTACTCATTGAGTACAGTTTATCAGCCAGTTACAAATCCATCTGGTGGTGATGCTATCTATCTCACCTTTTTCTAGCTTACCAAGAAGTAGGTTGTACTCTACTTCTGTGATGGCAAACCTATGGCACGGGTGCCACAGGTGGCACGCGGAGCCATATTAGTGGGCACGCGAGTGTTGCCCTAGCTCAGCTCCAGTGTGCATGTGCACACCGGCCAACTGATTTTCAGGCCTTCCAGTCCCACTGGAAGTCAGGACTCTGGCTGTTTCCGGCCTCCGGAAGGTCTCCGGGGGGATGGGGAAGGCCGTTTTTGCCCTCCCCAGGCTCCTAGAAAGCCTCTGGGCCCATCGTGCCATCGCTTGCCAAAAGCAGGGGGAAGTATGGGGGTGTCACATGTGCATGCACGGGAGGGCGGGCCACATTGAATTATGAGTGTGGGCACCCGCACCCGTGACCCCCCCCCACTCACCCCGCTTTTGGCACGCGACAGCAAAAAGGTTAGCCATCACTGTTATCGGGCATGGAGTGCTGCAAAAGGAAGTTACAGCTGCCGTTTTGCATATTGGCCCCAACCCTGTCTCCCTTCTCCCGAGCAAAGTCAAATGGGAGATGTTAGGTGGACAGGGCAGGTATCTCCCTCCAGGTGGTAATTCCCAATGTTATGGACAGGCAGCCAATAGGAACAACTAGCATAAATTTTGTTTAAATTATCAATTGCCTATAAATAGAGCTTAGGGTTAGCTAAGTCTAAATTTCCAGACAAGACTTAATCACCTCTGGGGGATGCCAGGCAGACATGAGGCTTCACCTTAACTAAAACAAGAGTTTGTGATCTATTTGGCTTAGGAAATACTTCTAATGAAATCTTTACAAAACATGAAACAGAAGAAAGTTTGCTAGAAATATGAACCTCAGTTAAATTCCAGACAAGGTATCAACAATAGCAGCAATTATCCAATGGGTTTGAAGCACTGGTGAAATTCAAAAAAAATTACTACCCGTTCTGTTGGTGTGGCTTGGTGGGCATGACTTGGTGGGTGTGGCAGGGGAAAGATACTGCAAAATCTCCATTCCCACCCCACTCTGGGCCCAGCCAGAGGTGGTATTTGCTGGTTCTCTGAACTACTCAAAATTCCTGCTACTGGTTTTCCAGAACCTGTCAGAACCTGCTAGATTTCACCCCTGGTTTGAAGTCAGCTTTTATCTCTTTTTATAGTCAGTTGGACTGACTGGAATTTCTCCATTATTGAAGGATCTTTGGCTCCTACCTTTTTCCTACATGTTATACTTTGGATTAGATAGATTCTAACATTTCAATGTTTTTCCATTCCAAAATGACTCTGAGCAGCATACTGCTGCTCAGTAACTTACCGTTTTATATAACAATTACAGCATCCTAAAGTAAAGATGAGTAATGCCCCAATTTCAATGTTGAGAAAGCTGCTTCTGTAGGTGGCCCTATAATTAGCATGTACCAGATGCAATGCAAGAAGATATAATAAAGTTTTGAATCTCTGCCATATAAAAACCAAGTCCTGCTGATGTCACAGGTACACAAGGTATATAATTTCCAGGGAATAAAAAAGTGACTTGCTATCAAAGTATTCTGGAATGTTTCTCCTGTTTATCTGAAAGATTTCCTTTCAAGACCTAACTGAGCCTGAATTTCCCAGCTTGGACAAAGTCAACCACTGTGACAACCTTCGTCAGCAGCCAAACAACTACTTTGTACTCACACTATAGTCTCCTGGCTAAAGTAACAGTGCCATACACTAAATAAATAAACTGTGACAACCTACACAAATGCCAGGAGGAAAGATGTCCACTTGTAGCTTATCCTTCTTTTGAAATACTCTTCAGTGGGCAAAGCACAAAATATTCTGGGAGGCTCATTGCAATTTATCAAACTATCATGTAGCTCATTTCATTTCGTTTCAGAATCACATATGTGATATGAGTAAATAAATAAATTAATAAAATATTCCTGTGTTGTGTCTTTAGATGTTGTGATATTTATGGGGTATTTGGTTTAGGTCCCTCCTGCTGACTTATTCAGGATTCAGATTTTGGGAGGCAAAATATAGGGCTTTTGTGATTGTTAGAAGAGTGGGCTGTGTCAATGCTAATTATCATAACAATCAGGGGTGCTAGTCAGCAGGTTCTGGAGAATCGTTAGCGGAAATTTTGAGTAGTTCGGAAAACTGGCAAATACCACTTCTGGCTGGCCCAGAGTGGGGTGGGAATGGAGATTTTGCAGTATCTTTCCCCTGCCATGCCCACCGAGCCATGCCCACCAAGCCACGCCCACAGAACTGGTAGTAAAAAATTTTGAATTCCACCACTGATAACAATGCTATTTCATGTTTTATAGAGATGTTGGATTATTCATCATCTTAATATTATTCACCAAGCTACCCTTCATACACAAATAAGGGGTATCAAACTGGTGGCCCGCAGGCCGGATGCATCACAGGCAGGGCATGCCCACCTCAGCTCTGTGAAGAGAAATATCATTGTGCGATACGTCACATGATGACAATGTGACTCCGCAAGTTTGACACCCGTGATATAGGCTGATGAATTGTGTGAAGTTGTCAAACTTATAAAAAAAAAGGTGTTGCCAAAAAATATTCAAGGCACTCCCTGATTGTACTTGAGAGCAGATGGGAATGATATTGCTATTTAAGCTTCCTGATATGGCTGAGGGTTTTTTCCTCATCTTTTCAAATCTTAAATATGCTTTCAGCAATTACAGACTTTTCCTAGATGCTTCTTCCCAAGTGCTTCCTGGAATAGCCTGTGACCACACAGTGTCCCAAACAAAATGTTAAATTTGGCCTGCTTTTGGCTTCTTAGACAGACTATTTTTATTCCTTCTATTCTAAGACTGAGAGGGCTTGTCAAGAACAAATACAGCATATGCTGAAATGAAGGATATGTTTAAAATAAAAATACACTGATAAATAGGACTAGTTCCTGAAAAACAGTATTTATACAGAAAGCAGTGGAAAAGTGAAAAATTCATCAAATGTGTTGAAAAGAGACTTTACAGTGCAGTCCTCTTCAGAAGCAGACTCCATTGTGTTTCACAGAAGGTCATTCCAAGTTAAATGGTTAAAGAATTGTAGCTTGATAGTATTACAGTCATTAAAACGTAACTTCCAAAAGTTAATTTTAGTTATAATACAATGCACATGCACAATTACTGAGAAGTGAGTTTTACTACATCCCAATAAGTTTACACACAGTTCATTTATTTATTATTTATTTATAAAAATTATAAATTTTTAAATAGGTGACTCTGGGTGGTTTAATTTTTTTTTTAATCCACCATATAATAAGACCCATTTAAGAAATTCCCCTACCCCCATGGCAGCAATAACACAATCAAATCAGCCACTTGGAGGCTCTCCCTCTCCATTTGTGGTAAAAGCCCAGTGGCTTTTAGGACCCTTAAGAAAAGCAACAGGATGGGGACCAACCATAAGGAATTATGTTCCATAAAGAAGGGGCCATCACCGAGGAGGCTCTTTTTGTGGTCTCACCAAGTGTCAATCCCTAATCGATATAACTGGGAACATGCCTTGCTTTCCCATCCTGGTGGATTGGAGGCGGTCCTTCAAATAACCTGGCCCCAAGCTGTGTACCCAGCAACAAGAATTGTGCCCAGAAGCAAACTGGCAGCCAATGCAGCTCCCACAGAAGAGGTGACACATACACAAATCTAGGCTTGTGCAAAACTGTTCTGAACTAACTGAAGCTTCTGAATACTCTTCAAGGTCAGCCCCATGTAAAGCACATTATAAGAGTCCGGACACATGGTAACCAGGGTGACTGTGAGGCTTAGTAGAAGTAACTAACATTGTTCCCACTGTTGCCCATGATAAAGGGAAAGGAAGAGCAGCAGGAATATAAAGGGGTAGGTGTCTAAAATTTTTGGCTAGACAGTCAAGTCCTTTTATTTCAGCCATCTAGTTAATATATGTACTTACAAATAAGGATAAATTAGTGCCAACAATCATTTTTTGGAGAAGTTCTTTATTCAGTATAGTAGCTACCAATCAGTACAAAATTAATGAATGTGCTGAATTGAAGAGTCGACAGACTTGCGTTGTGGCTGTCCAGACAGGTTTGTTTTTCTGCTTGAGCGTGGGAGTAATGTGTTTGCAACACAGAGTCTGCATACTCAAGAACTGCAACATGTACCTTTTCAAAAAAAAAATAACAATACAGTATTTCTTTCATCTTCCTATTTTCATTGGGCCAAGATTTTGCAGGAAAGACCAAGTAACTTTTAAAAATGTTTCTTTAAACATGTTCAAGGGGAGGAGAAATTGTGGATGTTACTCAATCCTACTAAATGGCTCATCTTAAAATATCTCCAAAGGTGACTTTTTTCCCCCAAAGGGACAAAATTCCTATGATTCTGCTACAGAAACTTTACATGAAAGTTGAAAGAATGCCTTCTTCACATCTCAAAGAAAAATACCCTTTTGTATTTGATCCTCTTAAAACATTCCTCCACTGCCACCCCAGCTGCTTAGAGCAAAGGCTTTCAAACTTCAAAATTTTATGGACTGGGTTATCTGCCAGTTAAAAATAATTGCCAGAAAATGGCAAATATAACATTTTTTTCTGGTAGAACAACAACTAGCTCTATTTGAGAGAGCCAGTTTGATATAGTGGTTAAGACATTAGGGTAGAAACCAGCAGACTGTGAGTCCTAGTCCTGTCTTAGGTACAAAAACAGCTGGGTTACCTTGGGCCAATTGTTTTCTTTAAGCCCTGGGAAGGAGGCAATGGTTTCTAAAAAGCCTTGCCCAAAAACCCTGCGAAGACTTGTCCAAGCAGTCATGAGGAGTCAAGACTGATTTGAAGGCTGCCCTCTCCCAAAAAAGCAGTATTTGAGTAAATTCCCCCCCCACTTCTCACAGAACACCTTCAAGTTCTCAGTTTGAAAAACTCTTAAAGCACCTAAACAATATCCATCCATTGCTGAACTGAGAGAGCCTATCCCAATTACTGTTATATTGTTCCAAAAATGATTGGATGACTAAAATATTTTGTGTGTTACTTTCAGGGATCCTACTTAGGCACTCAAAGCCTTTATGTCCCATTCTCTGCAAACCTGCCTAGGAGCCCATCCTCATGTTTCCCCAACTGCAGCATAAAGATATTCACTAACTGTATACAGAGGACACATACTTACAGTATCAGATCATCTTCAACTGTGGAAGAAGCTTATACTTGTTCCAGTTTCAAAATATGTAGCATTTTCCATTTTCTTCCAATACAAATCTTGCTGGGTGAACGATCTGCTGTGCTTCATTAACTATTTGGGTAATGACACAGTGAGCAACTGGGATATATATGCCCAGTTCCCTGGGCAATTTTGATCAAACATTATGCACGCTCCTTGTATACATGGATTTACTGGTATTCTAGACAAGAACTAGCCTTCTTTTTAAACATAATTAACAGTTTTTTGAGAGTGTTAAACTGATCTTTTAAAAAGGTCTGGTAGTGGTGTTGTAGAATGAGACTGACCAACATTCTGGGATCAACCAAAAACAGGTTTATTTGCACAGGTTCAGAGGCAGTTTTGGACTTGCAGTTCTGAACCAGGAAGGGCTATGGTACAAACACTTTTATATCTTAAGAAGCACATGGTACAGGATGTAAAGACAGCAATTTTCTATATATGGTTAACATACCTTTGTAAAGTTATGATTGGTTACATATTGACATCTTTGTTGCCCTCCCTTGTTGCTATGCTACAGAAGTTAAGTAACTTGTTTTCCTTAGCTATGTGTGAAGCTTCCTCTAACTAGGCTGCCTGCTAAAGAAACAGATGTGGCCTTATGAAGCGTAATGGAGACCCTCCAATGTTCACATAGTCTGACCCCAAATTCTATCTATATTAATCTCTATCCATATTAATCTCTATCTATATTAATCCCCCCTTTGGAAGTTTTTTCAAGCAGAAACTTCCACTATTCTCACCTGTCTCAGGCTCTTCAGTCGGTAACAGTCTATACTT
>JANHZT010002707.1:34298-68066 GCA_032468215.1 Stegonotus admiraltiensis | reverse complement strand
GCCTAAGAGGTTGTAGAAAAAATGGTTTTAAAAGTAAAAAAAAAAATTGACCACGCCCACCCAATCACATTACCCCCCCACCAAGCCACGCCCACAGAACTGGTAGTAACAAATTTTAGATTTCACCCCTGCTCTGGAACCTGGGGAGGGCAAAAAACAGGACTTCTGGTCCCACCAGAAGTCAGGAAATGGGCCGTTTCCAGCCTCGGGAAGGCCTCTGGGGCTGGGGGGGAGGCCATTTTTGACCTCCCCAGGCTCTTAGAAAGCCTCTGGAGCCTGGGGAGTGTGAAAAACAGGCCTACCAGGCCCACCATGCCATCGTGTGACAAAAGTGGGGGTCACGCAGGGGGGGTCATGCGTGCATGCATGGGGAGTGGGGTTATTGAATTATGGGTGTGGGCACTCACGTGTGCGAACCGCCCTGCACTCCCCCCGCTTTTGGCACATGATGGTAAAAAGGTTAGCCAACACTGTACTACAACCAGTGCTTTTTATAAATGATCTGGAATCAGGCATGAGTAAAATAGCCATGTTTGCTCATGAGAGAAACACCAGTATATTTCTTCGTTACTCCTAGATTTCAAGTTATATGGTTCTGAAATTATTAACTCATTTAAAGGATTGCAGAGATTCCTGACTGTGTATCTGCCAATCTTACACTGTTATCTTGTTCTTTCAAACCAATCTTCACATTTGTCCAACAGGATAATATCTTCTTCTCCAAGAGCCAGGATAGTTTAACTGCTGATATAACCATTGACACTTTTTGATAACTCTGGTTTCAAGTTGCTTTCTATTTATTATTTAGTCCCCAGTTCTAAAGCATCAGACTCTGGAGAATTCACCCATCTCCAGTTGTGATACAAGTGATACAGAATGTTCTATGCCTGTGAATAGTGCAATTGTCCTGAAAAGACATTCCTCCTCAAGCACCTCTCCATGCCGAGGCCATGTGCTTCAGAAGGCAAAGGTGAGATTCACACAGTTGTTGCATGTTCTACTACTATTAATAAGTGGCTTGGTTTATTTATCCTTTCTCCATAATAGAGAAGCCAGTTTGCTGTCTTGCTTTGCTTTGAAAGAAGATACTGTTGTTCAGGGGAAAAAAGCCCTTGGTAGCTATATTACCCTTAAAAAGTTTGTTCTTTTAGTTCAAGTGAAAGAAAAAATGTGGAAAAATCGTTCTCCTGTTGCAATATGATTTTGTAAAAAGAAAAAAAATTGGATGTTTGCTTAGCTTTGCCATGAATGTTATCAGAACATTGAGTCTTATATATAAAGAAAATCCACCAGAACAAATGACACTAAAGTCTGGTTCTTGCTTCATTATTTCATAAACAGATTCATCCAACTTACAGTATGTGAGGATAAAAATGTAATAATCCCCCTATTTCAATCAATTTGATAAAATTTGTTCAACAATAAAAGCTTATTTGGCCAGGCCTGCCTCACATAAACTTCAAACATTGACTCCCCCCACCCTTATTGCAGTAAAATCTTCCCACATAAGCAATCAAAAGAAATTTCTGAAAACGTGTAAAAAAGGCATTGAAAAGATGAAGAAAAATATTCATGAAGCTCTACACCTAAACTAGCGCCTACTCAGAAATATAGTCTTGAAACAGAGAAAGTTTGGGACAATTATGTAGTTTCCAAAGTATGGACTGTGCTGTCAAAATCACTACAAGAGTGCAGGGTGAAATTATTCAGGTGGTCACAAACAATCCCACAGTAAACAATATCCAGATTTGCAAATATCTCTCACGTTACCTAAATTTCATGTTCATGATTTTATCATAGCTTGTAGCTGAATTCAACATAGTTTCACTACCAAACTAACACTGCTGATCTACAGAGGGAAATGAGGAATGGGCCTCCAGAAGCCCCAAAACCTTGAGATAGGAGCAAATATTGCCCATAAATTGCCTACCCTTGATTTATATTAACTGCTTTATGAAGGAGAACAAGCAAGGTCTAGCAATTGGATCTGTGTGAGAATTACATCCTCCTACCAACCACCTATTGTGTTTGTCTGAAGCCAAGTCTCAAAGGAAGCTCTTAAGCTTGTCAGATGCCCAAATACAGAATCACATTCTACTGGATTGCACTTTAGTTTTTGCTTAGCAGCTACCTTATTAAGCAACTGTTCAAACTTACAATGGTGCTGAAAAAATTAATCTTAGTACCAATGTTTGCATTTATGACCTTTACAGCACCTCTCTCACAAGATTACAATGATAATTAGTACATGTTGTCCTGTGTCTGACTTGTTATTTTTCTTTCCCCACCCACTTGCAAAGGTGAGAGATTGGGAAGAATTATAAAAGAGTAAGCAGGCACACCATAGGAAATGCACAAGGAAAAGAATGTGGTGGCATCAGCAGTCCTGAGCATGCTATACAAATAGTCCAGTGTATTCTCCATAGTATGGCTGCTTACTTTCTTTCTCCAATCTTTCCACCTGGAGTAGGAGATGAATAAGGCACAAGAGAGATTGACTTCAGAAACAGCTTTTTCTTCCCCTCCCCCTTCGCAGAGCACAAATTATTTCTGTTGGCAATCTCTCCTGGCTTGATCTACCCCCCCCCGGATACTTTGAAAGAGAGGGGTTACAAGAGAATAAACAGGGAGACAGTGGGGAATACACTAGACTGTTTGCATAGCACTCTCAGGGATGCTGGCACCAGAGCATTGATTTTGATGTATATTTCCCATTGTGTGCCTGCTTACTCTCTTGTATTCCCTTCTTCTCCAATGAATGTAAATACAAACATTAATTCCTTTCCTGCTAATTATCCCCTGCTGGGGGGAGCATTCCAAAGGGGTGGGAGTGGCTAGGAAGCAGACAAAAGCTGAAGGTGCAAAACTGATTACACCTGTCAGTTTTAAGCTGGCTATTCCAGCCCATAGCATAATGTGAAGATCCCAAAGGGCAATGGAAGTGGGAAGAGGGAAGCACAGTTATAGTCATGTGATTTCCCAAGACCATTTCACTTAATGACAGAACTGTTGGTCTCAGGTCCCAATTGTGGTTGCTAAATCAGAACTACCTGCTTAACAGTTCTTTTCCATCTTAATAAGATGTTCATGTTTATCTTCTTCCTGATTCAACTCCTAGATGCAAGATTTTATTGAAATCATACATTATACAAGTCATCATCATTATTTTTTGAGTCAGTACAATTCTGAAGCTCTACAATGGGGCATCCCAGCTTTGCTGGATGGCCGTGCTGGCTGAGCAATTATGGTACTTGAAGCCCACACTCTTAGAAGTTGCGAAGGTTTGGAATTTCTTTCTGGAGCTGTCTTGTTTTTTAATCCAATTGGTGCATAATATTTGTCTCGGCTGATATGAATATATGTGCATTTGTAATTATATTTACATTTTCTTTTTCATTCTTGCTAGGAGTGGGAGATGAAAAATGGAACATAAAGAAGTACAATTGCTATTAGAATTCTGCTTTGGGACTCTTGACTCAAGATGGACTAAGGAAGATTAATCTGCACAGGGGTATTAATGGGTTGTCAGTTCTGTTTAGTGAATGGTCAGTATGCTTAATGCATCTTAAAAGGGGGACCTTCTTGAATGTGTCATTTCAAATGCAGTGATTATTTACTCACTTAAAATATGAAAGGAACAGTTTAAATGATTATGTAGATGGATCAGGTAAACTAGCACTAGCAATTGTGTTGGATGGAAATGGAGATTGGCATGTTTCAGTACCCATTTGGAATAGTGTTAGATACATTTTAATTATTAGATATGAAATCCAATCTTGACTCCTTAAAACCTTGCTGTATGAATGTGGGGATTCACAGGCTTGTAATATTAATTCAAGGCTTATGAATTTTATACAAAAGAATGGAAAGCTGTAGTCTTTGCAGAAATTACACAACTGTTGTTTTCCATGGTGACTAGAGATCAGAGAAGGACTAAATTCTCAACTAGGAAGGGAGATTGGAGCAAATAGAAAGACATCTTCCAACCCCAAGTAATAATACTGGTCTGTTTTAAACTTTTTTTTAAAAAATGTATTTATTTGCTAGCTTGTTTTGAAATGTTTTTACGGATTTTATTTTATTCTCAAAAATTAAATAGCAATGGGTGCCACTTTACAGATACAAAAAAACTCCACAATATAAAAGCTGATGTTTTGAAGCAACTTTATGAAAGAATCAGAATAGCAAATAAGCCATCGTATTCTAAAACTTTTCAAAACAAAAAATAAATTTGGATTAAAAAATCCAAAATACTACCCAAAAATATTTAAGTTTGTTAATTTTAAATTAAAAATCCTTAAAATTGCTACTTACGTTCTCTAATAAAAGCAGCAATGAATGTTTCCCCCCAAAAAAGACATGGCGGTGTTATTTCTAAAAGCTGTTGTCTATTAAAAAGACAGAATATTGTAAGGCAACAATGTAAAATTTGTTTTAAAAAGACATTCTTTTCCTGCTGTAACTGTGGTTTAGGACACAAATCTGAATTGTGAGTTAGGAAGCGCCCAGCTGGGAAACATTGGGGAACCCAGAGTGGCTCTGTGTCTTCATTTCCAAACACCATTTTCAGCACAGGAACTCCACCATTGCAGATTTACTGAGATAGTATTTGTGAAGTACTTACAATGCGATAGTCTGTATACCTTTTCATTATTGTCTTTCCATCTTCAAAGAAAATCTTCAGGTAGAGTTCCACTATTCCCTTCTGTGCATATGGGCTGCTCCAAAATCATCTGGCGTAGGATGCAACACAGCTGGACAGAGAAATCCGTCATCAGATAGTAAATAGATTTGTAATGCTTTTGCGCCCCTTTCTCCCCTTTCTAGTTCTGTTTCTTATCCAAGAATTGTGACAAAAATCATGGCTGGGGATGCTCAGTGTTTTCTCCTTTGTTCCCCTCCCTGTCATATTGAAGTAGAAAGTCCTTACAAGAAGCTGCTGCTGATAGGAAGTTCTGAGTAAGTGACAAAATAGCCAGAGTTGGCTCTGTGCCCTCTGTTTCTGCAACCATCTCTCTTGAGTTAGAGTAGGTAGAAACTGTCAAAATGGCAGGATCCACAACTAACATTACTTGTGAGAACAGAGACCAAAGCACTCTAAACTAGTGACTATTTCTTTATGTACCTGTACCTCTCACTTTATAACATAAGTGACAACTTGAAGAATCAAAGTCTAAGTCAAAAATGCATTTATTTTTAAAGCACTTAAGGAGAGAACAGCTTGGGGAAGGCAGAATGCTTTGGGCATCAATCCCTTTTTATAGTTTAATCTCCAATTCTGCATTTGGATATGGCATTTATTCTTCGTATTGCCTGCATTTTCACATCCACAAACTGCAGGTCATAATAGAACTAAAGTTTTTCAACTTGCCATATCCAGCCACAGCTTCAGGATGGAGGTACCTTTTTTAAAAATCCTGGAATGATCTTGCTAATTCTCTAATAAGTTGCTTTTTAAAAAAGAATATTCTGAGATACCTGTTCTTTAGAATGCTCTCCTCCTCTGCTGGTATTGGGTCTAGTAAGCCTTTGCTGAAGACTTACAATTGCTTTTAGGCTTTTCCTGTACAAATACAGTTATTCTTTAGATGATTATTTTTTAATTTATTATAATTTAATTGTGGAGAGCTACTTTGGTGTAGTGGTTAAGACATCAGACTATGAACTGGGAGACTCTGAATGTTATTTTGCCATAGGCTCAAATCCTTGGGCCCATCACTGTCCAATGACTGACCTTGGGTCTGTCACATTCTCAGCCTTAAGAAGGAAGCAGTGGCAAACCACTTCTGAAAAACCTTGTCAAGGAAGCTGCAGAGACTGGTCCAGGCAATCATCAGGAGTCAAAAAATGACTCAAAGGCAGCCAAGCTATTTTGAGAAAATTGCATGGGAAAACAGCATACATTTAAAATAAACAAATACTGGGCTGCCATGAAATTCAACTGCCTGAATTTAGGAAAAAAGCATATTAAAATGTCCTTGGGTGATAACTACCATATCTGAGAAGATTCATCTTGCCTTTGGTGGCTTTTTATTAAGGATTAATGTCTGCATTTAAGTTCCAGATGTTACAGACATCCATAAATTATTCTAGCTTCCGTAATGCTCATGGAGTGTTTGTAAAGATATTACAGATCTTTACACATCTTGATGATAGATTGACTTTTTCATTTTCTACAAGAAAGGCTGTGGCAGGAAGATGAATTAGCAACTGATCTTTGGGAGTCCAGTCATAATCAAAAATAAACAATTTTCCAGAGTTGTAGGACAATTGATTTCATGCACATCAGTTATCTCAAACTGTTTCCTCACACAGAGAATGAGATCAACATGGGATATACGGCACAGTGTCAGTAGCCATAGTGTGCTCATACATCACTTCTTTGGTATTATGTTTCCTTGAAGTTTTAATTTATAAAGATGCATTTTATTTTAAATAGCATGTGCCCAGCTTTATTTCCAAAAATGTATGTGAGCTTTATATGCTCTGCATCTGACTGAAAAATCTATCCAAAGTGTAGCCCTGCTTACTAGTTGTCTTGACTCTTCTGAGCAAGCTGGGATAATTCCCAATGAATCCTTGTTTCCGTTTTATCAAAAACTTGAGAGAGCAGCACTATGCTTGGGAAGGAATTGGCATAGAAAACAGCCTATATTTGTGTGTGCCAGTGAGGAACTCTATATGCAACGGGTTGTAGCACTATCTTCTTGTTTATGCCAGAAAGATGAAGGGGGATAAGCATCCATAAATAGGGTATACTTTTGAAGCCCTGAATTTACATGCTTGATAATACAATTTTTCCACTGCTGCTTCTTCTAATAGTTGTCTGGATATTTTGTCTATTTGACAGGGTTGGCCAAGTGCAGTGTGCTGAAATATCTTCACTAGCCCATTGATCTTTACTGAAAGGAAGTTTTAAACAAAAGTTATTTTGTTTAGGCAAATTATTTGAAACTAATTTATTTATATGTTTGAATATATGTTTAATTTATGGATGTACATATTTATGAATCTAGATTTAGTTCTAATCAACAAATGTTTAGTAAGGGAGTGATTTCTTTTATGTCTACCACATACAGCATAACAAAGAGAATAATTACCGTGTTTCTCCGAAAATATGACTTACCCCAAAAATAAGCCCTAGCCCTATTTTCACACCTGTGCCTAATATAAGCCCTACCCCCAAAATAAGCCCTAGTTAAGCTCCACCCACAATCTGGTTCTACGAGGTGAGATGAGGCGCAAGGTAGGGCAGGGGTGGTGTGTGAAGCTGTCCTATGCACCCTGCCCCTGCTTAACTTAGGATCGCCACAGCCAGGCCTCCCATGCCCTGACACCTGTTGCGCCATTGCCTGACTTCTGCAGCTGCTTGCAGCTGGATGCCACATGGCACATTGCGCTGGTGCCACCGCTCATGGCGAGACTCATCATGACAGTGCCACTGCTCGCATGCACAACAGCATAACATGCCATGCAACCTCCTGCCACAAGCAGCACCACCGGTGCAACAAACCTCATGGCATCCTGCTGTGAGCAGCGCCCCTGGCACAACGGGCCATATGGTGCATGGCTGCGAGAGGCTGCAGAAGAAGTCGGAAAGCACTGTGACAGGTGTCGGGACATGGGAGACATGGCTGCGGTGGTCCTAAGATAAGTGGGTAACACTTCCCCTGAAAATAAGACCTGGTGCTTATTTTGGGGCCAAAAAGAAAAGACCAGGTCTTAGTTTTGGGGAAACATGGTAGAATAATTTTATCAGATACATGCAATTTTATCTTTATGAATATTATTTTGAGCATTGGGTGCATTTTGAATGGTAGTTGCTATCATTTCATCCTTTTTTAAGCTGGCAATACCATGGTTTGAGAACCTGTGACTCTCCAGATGTTGCTGACCTACAGCTTCCAGCAACTCTAGCTAGCCTTGTTGTTAGTTTTTTAGTTCAGTAGCATCAGAAGACAATGGATTCCCTAGGCCTGCGCTAAATTTAACCCCAAGGCTGACAGACCCAGCATGAGGGATGAGCCTGTTATGTTGCTCCAGTGGCCTTACTGTAGAACAGTTGTATACATTTTAAAGATACTTTGACTTTCATTTGTTGGAATCATATTTAATGCTCTTGCTTGCCTAAGCATTTCCAGAAGACCTTTAAAATTGAATTAAATTTGCAATCTAGTTTCTCTCTTTGCTGTATTGCTTGTTTGGTTTCAATTTTGTGTGTGTTTACACTTTGTTGTTCTAAGAAATTAATGAAAGACATTTCGGAATACGCTTATTGAAGAAAAATCGGCACAGATCATTTTAATTTTGAGACCAGAGGAGCAATATAGCATCTTCTAGGGCAGGGCTGTCAAACCTGCGGCCCATGTGCCAGATGCGTCACGTGCTGGCCACACCCACACCTGATTTAGCAAAGGGGGGAAAAGTTGTGATACATGACGATGTGAATTTGACACCCCTGTTCCAGGGGTAAAGGTGTAGTGTATACGTAAAATATATTTCACTGGTCCATTCTTTTTTTTCCATCATGCATTTCACTATCCTTTTGCAGGCTTCCGTTCATAAATAGGAAAGCTTTATGAACTCATTCATCAGGCTGCCTTGGCAATAGTGTTCCCAGCAATTTTGAAAAAGTTTTATATACATTTCTACAATACTGTACAGTGACATTTTACAGATTGAAGTTGCAATGGTATTGTTTAAATTTTTGTTAGGAAATCATATTTGAAGTCATAGGGTGTGGGATATGAATATAATTTCAATCTATTTGGGGAATGGGCAGTTTTTTTAAAAAAACTATATTTGCAACATTTTAATACTAATTTTATATCAGTCTTCTAATATTACTTACTGCACCTACCAATTAATCTGAATTGTCTAATCCAAAATATTCATATATTAAAACTGTAATTTCCTACTGTATTTTTAAATGAAAACCTATTTCAGTTCTCCAAGCAGGCAAAACATATCAACAAGAGGAAGCGTTTTCTCTATATTTATTTTATGTCTCCTGTTGTATTTTATTATACTGCTTAATGTTTTTCCTGTGTTTGTTGATGTTCAGCTATTAGAAATTAAATGCTGAATTAATTAAACCTGCAGTTTAACTTTGGAGAAAACAACACCTTTATAAATAAATTCCAAATGAAAAAAAAATGCCCATGAGAAACTTAGGCCTCATTAGCTATAATTTAATTATTTTTACCTTTCTGTCCCCCAAATGTTACGACAGGCACCTTTTTGGTGTAACATTTACTTATTAATAAAGAAAAATTGTGAAAACCAACATTTGTTTGTCAGAATTCTTTTTCTAATATTTTGCACAACTTCTTACCGCTTGATGTGCTATGAAAATGTTTTATCTAGGCTATTTATGCCTTTTTCTCTTTCTTGTTTCACTGCTACATCTGGATTGTACCTTTCTCTTGTGACGATTTGGTATGATCTCTGTAACGGTGCTATTACACATGGGAGGAGGTAAATAGGTGAGGCTTTTATGAACCTGGATAGTATACTTTTCTGTCCGTGTCTATGGGAGAGAAACATATGGGACTGGCTAACTCCTAAGCCAGTAGTGGATCTTTGCTCCTAGTGGTGCCCACCACAGAATACAGCAGAGTGTGGTTCAGCAATTGAACTGTTTTAATACAATTGTCTCTTTAATACACTTTTTAGTTCCAGCACAACTTGGACAATGATACCAACAGTCAGTAGTATTAATTATACCTGCAATTTAATTTCACTTTGGAGATAGTATATCTTTATAAACAAATTCCAAATATAAAAACATAGGAAATGGGTTATCTGTGTCTTAATTGATCCTATTAGGAATGCATCCTGTTGCTTTCTCATTCTTTAGAGATTTCGCACTCTGCAGGAAAGAATAAACACTGATGTGGAACAGAATTATTTAATCTGATTTATCAATCTTCATTCATGCTCTAACCCCCTCCTCCATGACATCACTATCTCCTGCTGTTTGTGTAAAAATATTTTTCCATTTGAGAGATGAAACAATAGATTACTTCCAGTCTCAGATCATTATTCTGCAGTGAGGGTTGGCAAGCTGCCTCTGATTTCTGAGAATTGCTGTAGATGTCTGGCATAAAGTACATCTTCCTCAATATAATAAATCTGTTTTATCTGTTTGAGTCCTAATGTCCAGAGTGTATGTCTAGCTCTATCTCATTTTACTTTTATGTTCACTTTAGTTCATTTTCACTTTCCCAGATTCATGCAACAGACACATCATTCACACCAGGAAGACAAAATTTGTAATAGTTCCTTGGTTTAGTATTTACTGTTACTAGAGATAGTCCTCAACTTACAACTGCAATGAAGCCTCCCCATTACAGTCACAAGTCGTTAAGCGCACCCATGTGATCACCTTGCTCAACCACCCCAGTCCCTGCTCTCCCCATTGCAGTCATTAAGTGACTGACTGTTAATAAACCACAGGGTGCCTCAAGGGTAGGGAGACCCTGGGAAACCTAGCCCATGTCAACACTGCTACACTTTCCCAGCTCACATATGGCCTGCCTCAGGCCTCCCAAGGCCGCCTCCACCCTCTTAGGCACCTCATTCTTGCTTACGTCTCCCTGATCATGTTCAAGAAGATGTCCCATCCCCCCATGAGCTTCTTTATGTAGTATGGAGGCAGCAATTTTCCTGCATGTGATCTCCGGGTTGAGCAGGCTATATGTGTGCATCCATATTTTTTTTCACAGTAATCCGGATACTACAATAGGCATGGACCAACCACACAGAATCTAATCAGTGGGTGAAATTGGGTGAGAATAAGTGTTGGAGGGTTGGGGGAATAAGTTGCATGTGTAGAGGAAGGGAGCACAGGGAAGGGAACAAGAGGTGAACTTCCTGGCTGCTGAGTTACTGTTCAGATAGGAAATGGCTGTTTCCTTTTGCAATTAGTTGCAAAAATATATTTAATAAACTATCATAGTCCCAAATAGGCAAAGTTTAGACTCAAATTAAGTCTTAAATACAGTTTTGGTCTGTTGTTGAAGGTTTCCAACCTGCCTGCTCCTCTCACAACACAGGGCTGCTAGGCATAGGTACAGTTTTCACAGATGAAAAATTCATGACGTCATTGAACTGCACCCGTTTTACCTGTACACATTGGCAGGTCAGTTCTTGCAGAGCTAATTGAGTTTCTAGGTTCTCTTGAAACAAAACGGAATGGTGAGGGAAGACGGCCTCAGCTTCAAAGTGGTCAGCAGGAGGTAGGCAAATCACAGCATTGACTGCAATGTTTCTTGACAATGAGAGTTTTAAGATGTGTGGATTTCAGGTCCCAGAATTCAGAAGCATGCTGGATGGGAAATTCTGGGAGCTAAAGTCCACACACCTTAAAGTTGCTAAAGTTGAGAATACTTCACTCATCATCAACCACATTCACAAAGCATCCTAGATAATGTCCATAGAAAAAAGTAGTGACAAGAGAAGGCAGATTGCAACATTTAAAAACTGGAAGAGTTTTGGCTCATTTTAAGCTGCCTCCACCATGGGCTGGGAACAAGTGGATAAAAGTAATGTGACAAAGCCGAAGTTATTTAAAAATAGTTTCTGCCATGGCTAGAAGGATGCACCTCATAGATGACATCACTCTGTTACATTTTATATTTATAGAAACGGGCACATATATTTAAAGAGCAGCTTGAGAACTGGGGTAGAATGGTTTAATTGTGTGGAGGAAGAGGTTATAAATGGCCAGTTAAATCTACTGAAAGCGATTCTTTGGAGCAGAGTTCCATCTTGATCTATTCTGTCTTAAAAGAAACCACAAGCAAAGAGTGTCAAAGCATTTTAATGAAGAAAATGCAGTACAGTTTCTTGGAACAAGTGCATTTGTTTGGACACACTAATTAACCTGCTACGTATTTCAAAGCAGAACAGTCTTAAGCTGAATTCCACAGCTTATAAATAAGTTGCAATCAAAACTGTAGCAAGACCTAATTCAGCTATCTAGATTGTGCAGTTGAACTGTAGTTAAGTGTTAACATGATGTATATTTCAACATTTGCTTCTGCTTTTCAATGTGATCACATCACTACAAATTTGACATTTTATCTGTCACATATATACAAAAATATACAGACTCCTAAATCTCATCCACCTTACACCTCTTTGACAATTATGAATATTTTGTTTTCCCTTGTATAGAAACAAGTTTTGGGTAATCTTATCTAAAATAGTAATAGGAAAGTGTATACTGTATTATCACAAAACTAGATGAAATAAAGGCAAAAAGAAATGAGTTTTACTATTATACCAACTAATCTTTTCATAATTTGTGAGTGTTGAGATTGTTTTCCTGTTATGTTCCATCAAATCCATAAAATTTATCAGTTTGCTTACCAATTCATGTCCTAAATGAATAATATCTAAGACAGACTTGCATATTTTAGGGCCTATTAACACACTTAGACAGATTCCCTTTACTGAAGCTGTTTGCTATGAGAAATAAAACATGATGTGCATCTCCTTAGGATTGTGTGGTATTTATTCACTAGGGCACCAAGATGGTCATGCTCAGAGATGGTTTGCTTTCTAAGCATTCACATTTCAGCAATCATCATATAAACATAAGAAACACAAATACTATGCAAAGTGCAGTCTGGTTTTTCTATGTGACAAATTTTCACTGAACTCTTTAAGATGGCTAAAGTGGTGGGTAATGAGGGTGCATATCAGAATACATCACTGCATTTTCAAAAACATGGGAATCTCAAGGCCAAATAACAAATATTTCTCCCTCTTACAAAAAAAGAATAGGATTTCTCAACTATTCGACTAAAAAGTTTTAAGAAAATAAGGGGAAAATAAATCTACACTTATTTAGGGAGAACCAACATGGTTTATTTAATGGAAGGGAACTACAAAAGGAACAAGACTATGTGGTGCCTAAACATACCACAGCCCTAGAGCAAAAGGACATCATCATCATCTTTTAACAACCCCATAATCCCTTGTGGGGTAGAGCCTGGGCAACTGAATGGAGCTAGCAGAGTGTTTAATGGCTGGATGCCCTTCCTGTTGCCAATGCGGAGTTTTGCTTAGCAGATACATTCTCATTGTGCCCAGAGAGAGAAATATCTGCCTCTACCTAGGATCAAAGTCACAGCCTCCTGATTGTGAGGCGAGGGCTCCACCTCTAGGCCACTGTACCACTCCCTTGAGCAAAAGGACATGCCAGCAGAAAAGAGAATTTTTGAGGAGATAATGCCATTAATTGCATTTGATGGATGGGATAATATTCAGATCTTGAGGCAGTCATAAAAGACTGGGCATGTTTAAACCCGGCACATGTCTAATGCAAATCTCTTGAGATAAAGGCAAGTTGTCCAAAACAGGGCAGGAGAGAGTAAGTGAACAGGAAGACCATGTAACAAAGAACTCAAACTTGCAATTCTTGAGCTATATGCTCCAAGTCACTTTCTGCGACCTGCAACAAGATTGTGGAGGCTCTAAATACCACAAAGTTAGGTAAGCTGGATCATGGAAACCTATGGAAGAGGAATAGCCTGCAAGACCTAGCCTCACCACTTACTTCAGCCTAACCCAGTGTATCTCCTGGCAAGAGTAATGCCTTGTCAGGTGAGTGATATAAGTCAACATGCTAAGCTGCACTACCTGCTGGAATCCCCATATGCTTTTGTGGGCCACTGAATACTATTTGTCTCGGTCAATGCCCAGCTCCACAAGCAGAAACAGCAGAGGAGAGATTTTGCTTGGGCAGACAAGCTGGCAGGCTGGGGCTGCCCGAGAAAAGGCGGGAATGGCAGAGGTGGAAGGCCAGGACTGCTTAGTCTGCTGTGAGGATCTCTTTATGAAGCAGGAGTGGAACCAGAATATTTGTAGTTCAGGGTTGAAATGAGGGGTCCTTGCCGCTCTCTGAGCTTGGTTTTCTTGCACACATTTCATTACCCAAACTAGGTAACATCAGTGTACTGATGATGTTGCCTAGTTTGGGTAATGAAATGTCTGCAAAAAACAACCAAACTCAGCACCAAGGACACCGCAAGAGTGGGAAAAAACTGAAAGAGTTCTCTGCTAAGGCAGAGCAGTGAAAGAAAAAGAGAGCAAATGAAAAAACAGACCAAAGGGAACTTCTCAGCAAGGAGGTAGGAGAAAGATATGGTTTCACCAACTCTTAGTGAGATGGTTTTCTAGAGTATTTAATTTTAGAAATGAATTTGAAAAAAATATCACAGATCAATATCACACTGATACTTTCATTAATAAAAAATGCTGCCAGCTGAATCACAAACCAGTTTTTGTTAGCTGTGGTTTGCACATACCTCAGTTTTGCAGTAAAGTCATTATTAAATTCATTTCTGTTAAATAGCCTTTTATGATACTCTTCATTTTCTTCATTTATGACTCACTGGGGACTTGGTATCAATGCATGAAAATGCTTCAGCATTGCAATCCTAACCATCACTCCTCACCATTCACATCTGAGATCTCTACCATATAGCAATGGCTGTGCATATTAAAAATATTTCTTGCAAATGATCACTTTAGTGTAACTTAGGATACATCAAACTAATGTCAGCCTGTAGGAAAGCTAAATTCAAACTATGCTGAATGACTCTGGACACAAAAACCCAACAACTTTGGATAGACATTTTCAGAAATGAAATGGCAGAAATCTCTAAAGGTACTTTTTATGTGAGATCCACCATTGTCACTCCTTGATTGATTTTGGATACAAACTGCCTGGTACGGGAAAATGTGTTTTCCTTCAGGCATTTAGGTCCAAAATGGCCTTTTGTGTTATTTTTAAGGCAGTTTAAAATCAGATCTTGAACTGGGCCTGGAGTCATGAAACATCCAGCACAGCTCCCTCCAGACTGATCTAATGTGATTCAATCTGGCTGGACTTCTTGACAGTCCAGCAGGTCCATTCTGTGCTAGCTGAAATTCTTGGCTCCTCTTTAAGGCTAATTGCAGCACATGCAACACAATACAGTAAGGGTGGGGCACCTGCTTCTTTCCAGAAGTTACAGTCAACTTTCAGCATTCATCACCATTGGGTATATTGGGAAATGCAGCTCAGTAAAAGTGGACAGCACTCACTCTGTGTTTCAATAACACACTGGGAGATTATCCAAGAAGGGACCTATGTGGCTGAATGACTTGTTCATCAACATTTGCAGCTGGTGAATTTGGAGGCCAACAAAACCTGAAGTGATAAAGCTGAATCAAGTAAAACTCCTAAGCTATTTGCCTGCTTTTTCAAAGAGAATTAAACCCCATATGTGCAGTACCCCCTCAATCAACTATAGTATAGGGCTTCTAGGCACCTATCTACCTTCAGTTAACTCTTGCCTGTCTAGCTCGTAATTAATTCCAGGCCCTAGGAGAGCGCAATGTTTATAAAGGCAAAGGAAATCCAAGGGCTATTGCCATACCTTCATCCTTCAATTCCATCTCATAAGGGAGGAACGTCTCTTAAAAAACAAAACAAATAAGAAACTGGCAGCCTTCTTTCAAAAGTCTGAGACTAGTCTACTACAATGTGCTTTACATGTTTGTCTCTATGTCCTCTATGGAACAGAATGCACTAATGGAACAAGTTACAAGGAGTACCTTGAGAGCATTTGCTCTGCATCCTTATTTTCAGGTTAAAAAAAGGAAACCAAAGTTTGAGTTCAGAGTCTATTGTATATTTGAGCTTCTTCATTTTAAAGCTCAACTGAAAATCTTTCAAGCCCCACACTTAAATATCACGGAATAGCATTTCCAAAATAAGGAATTCTCATTCCTGCAGACCAATAGAATCTAGGCCTCAAAATTTTGAATCAAAAAGTGGTCTAGGGAAAATAGATAGAATTAAGTCTTTATATATTGAGCAACCCGAATCTTCAGAATAAGGAAGGTTTATAAGCAGAACAGGCTAACAATAGCACTAATATTGGCAAGTCCTACAAGTGTCAAAACCAAAATTAGAACATCACTTAAGTTTTTGGTGGAAATTTTCCCACTGGGAGTCAAGAATAACCCATAAGAATAGTTGTTTCAAGAAACAAAACCCATAGAAAAGCTCTTCCAGAGCACCAATGAAGACCAGCAAAATGGAATGGTGTATTGTAATTCCTATTACAATATTTTTGTATATTTATCTTTTGGAAACCACTATCTCAGAAACATCATTTTATCCTGCATAGTTTTCCAAGGCTTGTGGGAATAAATCTTAACAAAACAAAACATAAAAACACACCCATCTCATTCCTAAGGATTGCCAATGCCCAAAATATGCATATACAGTACATACAATCCTCTGCAAAATAGGTGTGCCTCAGTCCCACAGAAATTAATGGGATAAAATTGCACAAGATACTTAAGCCCCACTTCTCCACACCCATGTATTAGATTGCTCAATTTTCAAAACTTTCGGAAAAATGTGAGAGGTTTACCAGAGAAAAAGAAAGGACTTTCTTACAAGCTTATTTCTAGATGGTTAACAGACAGAATCTACAACAGAGACAAATGGATATTGGTTTTATAACTGCACCAAAGAACAAAGGAAAATTTTAATAATGAAAGAGGCCTTGGTTGCCCTGAAATGCTAAACTTCCACTCGGCTATTCTCTTAGGCTTCTGCAATTGGAGAGTATTGCAAAAGAAAATGTCCCCGAATATCATCCGCCAAATAAATAAAAAAGCAACTCCTAAATGATGGGGAATATTCTATTAATGCCACTGAAGTCAAATTGTTTCCCCACAGCAGGATAGGGGCAGGGGCAACTGCAGCTGTGTGGGTGGATACGAAAAAGTCATGACCAACAAACTTAAGAGAGACCTTAGGACGACTTTCTTGGATGGAAGTCTTAAAGGGGAAAACAAGATGCCTGAAAACTCTGAAAAATGAGATTATAAAAGCTCAGTCTAATATAATATTGAGAAACAAAAACAAGGTGAAACCAGCATGGTTGCATGAAAAATCTCCTTGATAAACTGGGAGACAAAAAGGACAAGAATAAGAAATGGAAAGAGGGACACATAACTAAAACAGAATATCAGCAAATAGCTCAACTCTGCAGGGATGAAGTTAGGAAAGCTAAGGCTCATGATGAATTAAGACTTGCAAGAAATGCCAAAAATACCGTAATTTTAAAAGTTGTTTTCAACATGTAAAACACAAGAAAAAGATCAAAAAAGTGTTTGGTCCACTAATGGGAGAAATGGCAAGGAGCTGCCAGGTAGCAGGAAGAAAGCACAAAAGGTAAAAAACAGTTCAATTTATCAAAAGCAATACTGTAGATGACAGAATAAGAATGCAAGTTAAAATAAGCAAGAAAGTGGTAAGAAAACACTTATCCACTCTAGATGAGTTCATATTGCCAGGACCAGATGGATTACATCCCAGAGTTCTAAAGGAGCTGGCAGATGTGATCTCAGAACCACTGAACAAAAAGAGTCTGGAGCACTGGGGAAGAAGACTGAAAAAAGAGCTGATGTGGTCACAATCTTCAAAAAGAGGTGGGGGGAACCACCCAGGAAACTACAGACCCATCTGCTTGAGCAGGGGTGTGGACTACAAGGCCTCTTCCAACCTTTATTCTATGTTCTATGATAGAAGCCGTCCCACTTTGGCTAAGATGCTGAGCTTGTCGATCAAAAGGTCGGCAGTTCAGTGGTTCGAATCCCTAGTGCCACTTAATGGGGTGAGCTCCCATTACTTGTCCCAGCTTCTGCCAACCTAGTTCAAAAGCACGTAAAAAATGCAAGTAGTAAAATAGGGACCACCTTTGGTGGGACAGCGTTCCATGCGCCTTTGGCGTTTAGTCATGCTGGCCACATGACCACAGAGACGTCTTCGGACAGCACAGGCTCTTTTGCTTTGAAATGGAGATGAGCACCACCCCCTAGAGTTGGGAACGACTAGCACATATGTGCGAGGGGAACCTTTACCTAACACATGGGGGAAGGTCTTTGATCATTAAGTTGTGGCTGCCATCTTGTGTTGTTTGGCACTACCCACCCTTGAAAGGCCCTGACAGTTGTGGCATATTTGAAGTATCTAATAATATAGTGACATGCACAATATTTAACTTGTGAACTTTCAACAAATATTAGCAGTAAAGATGGGTGCAATGCAAGTCCCTAAAATTTATTGCTTCTTTTTCCTTTCTGAGGCTGAGGCTGGGATCTCAGTTTCTTTAGATGGAGCTGGGAAACTGAGGCCTGAGGCTTTTCGAAGGCTGGTCATTTTCATGCCAATATAGTTTTCTGTGACTCAAGGACTGGTAAATAATCCTTGAGCTCATTGTGAAGAAGAGCTCTGAAAAGCAACATCTTCTATTGTTGAAATTACACTATACATACTGGGTCTGAAGGGTATCCAACAGTGAAGTCTTTTGATGCAAAATAATTATCTTGATCATCAAATATGACTGACTGGATTTCAATGATATACAGTAATTCAGATTTTGCTAGACAAGAAAATATATACTATATGTCAATTTGGGTTTCAATTATATGGAATATTATAGTACTTGTCTGTATTGTAAGCAGTAGGAATTTTAGATTACTTATGACATGGAGAACTTTTCTGTTCTCTTATTTATACTGATTCATGTAGTTCATATATTTGTCTCTATGGAAATATATAGACTTGTTGGTTTCACTTCAGATATATAATTTATGTACACATAGTTTCAGTTATATATTATTGTATCTGTGTACTTCATGTTGTTTATAATATTCTTCATGTAAATCCACTTTGTGTTTACATATAGCAAAACACAACTATTTTAATTACAGCAATATATGAAAAAATGTGTTTTTATATTATATATATATATCAATTTTCTCTTATTTTCTAGAATTTTAAAGTTGTAGCACTAATGAACTAGAGTCTTCCGTCCAGTCTTGCTGCATATAACCCATTTCACCTACTGATTGTGTAATCACAGGCTTACGTTTAATATAAAGTATAATCTGGCTGAAGTAGTTTTAAGTGGCATTAATGTCTCCTCATACCGTTGAAACACGGTACATATTTACATCTCCCACTATAATCAATGGCCCTTAAAAGCCCATTCATGAGGCCTTGTTTCAATTTACCAGTCTTCTTAAATTATCAGTTATCCTTTTATCCCTAGTTTTTAACCACTTAATATTTAATTCCTACCTTCCATTCAAAACACAATTTTTCATCAAAAATTTTATCCATTTAAGTCTATCCATCTCATTTCCAAAATGACCTATTCATCCATTTAAACTACAACTAACCCTGAATTTATCAGACTGTGTATTATTTATGTGCCTGCAAACTCTTACATGGAATTTTCTCCCTAGAAGACCTTCACAAAGCCACAGTATCACCAAGAACAAGATGATTGGTTAGATGATGCAATGCCCACACTTAATCCTATCAAACCAAAAAGAAATAGGTGCAAGAGCATCAATCTTTGTCTTCATTTTATTCTAGAGGTGTGCATTATTAGCCCCTGACATCACTTCAAGACCCTACCATTAAAATTCAACAACAAAAGGCTGAACTTCATCAATGTAATTTTCACCTACTTTTTGGGTAGCCTCCTGAAACACTTCTGAAATTTCAAAGGCTTCTGGCCCATAAATATTGTCCACCAGGCACCCAGAAGAGACCCCAGGTTTCTTTGTGGCCTAGATAGCCTTCCTTTTAGCTTGTTTAGGGAGGCTGATAAGGAAGACAATGCTTCACTGTCAGAAATTTCACTGTCCTATTGAACAGCTGAAAACCACAGAAAGTCAAGGAAGGCACATCTCCTATGGGAATCTGGATCCTATCTAATCAATTCCCTGACATAAGCTTAATTTACCTGCCCCCCCCCCTTACTGCAATGAGGCACATTTAAATTTCTCTCCTCCAAGAGTCTTTTATCACCCATCACCAAAGGAAATTTGGAACTTAACATATGGCCTGGCATTTGCTTTCATCATCACTCCTTCTATCTGGAATGGTCATCCTCTTCTACCAAGTGTGTAGGCTTGGGAGGGATACACATGGAGCAGTGAGGGAGGAAGTGGACATCTGTCTAGCCAGCCAAATCAGCCAAATCAATCCTGGCAATCAATGGGGTGAGATGTGACAGCCAGATTGACCTGACATTGCATTTACTTTCATCTGTTTGTCTATATTCTCTTTCTGTTGCATAGGTGGATAAAAATATACTACCTCTGGGAATGTAATGTCTATCTGTCTGTCCATCTAGTACAGTGTGATGGAGTATATTTTCATTATGTGACATCAGTGATGTAATCCTTCTGCAGACTTCGGAACAAAGGGAAAAAATTATTCTGGGGTAACAAGGATGCAACTTGCTATTTGTAGATCTATATTGGCTCTTAATAAAAGGTAAACAAGATGTTATATATTAAAGTGTGACCCAAAAAAGAACATGGTTTGTAATATCTGTGGAAAGCTTTAATGGAAAGCATTCTTGGCAGGACAAAACAAATACCTAAATAGCTAGACAGAGAAAGAACTGCATGAGAAAACAGCCAGCAGGAAAAATAAAGTTTCTTTCCATTCAGTCTTCTTTCTCCACATTTTTAAATGCTGGCATTCGGTGAAATTTATTGCTTCTGAAGACAAGTCCACTTTTGACTTACTACTGTCAGTGTCACAAAAATATCCTACTCTTGCAACCAAATCTGCTTCTTTTGTATCAGTCTATTTCAATTATACAAATGCTGTACAAAGTGAATTTCTTACAAATGATGCAACAAACATTTATCTCAAGAACTAATCTGCCAATATAAGAGATACCTGCATCTAAGGCTAGAAAATATTAAAGAATTCAGTCTTTTTATTCTATAAAAAACCCCATGACCAGTATTGCTTCTATTCATTCTTAGGAGTAGAGATGCAATTACCAATGTTTGTTTGTTGGCTCAACCACAGTAGTAAACAAGCAGCTTTTCAAACAAAAATGAAAGCAAGTTGCCTTAAAAATACTGCCATTGCATTTTACAGAGCAAAGCAGTGTTGTATTAATAGATCTGGACTGAAATTTCTTTGCAGTGACTAGATCCCAACCTGCTCTTTTTATTTGCAGAAACAAAAATCTCTTTATTGGGAGAAGGAGAGGAGGAACACTGCTAGAGAAACATTAAAACCAGGGACCTTTTAATGAGCCCGGGTGGTAAGAGTAAAATACATGCATAGGGTCCAGAAGAGATTGACATGAATAACACCCGTTTCAGTCAGAGTTAGCAATATGAAAACAGTAATTTGTGGAGATGAAGCTGCTCCCTCCAGTAAAGATTGTAAGAAGTTATAGCTCTATCTACAATAACCACAAATAATATACAGTACTGTACTGTAGTGCCCCACCTTAAAACGGACATTATCTCAAACAAGGAAACAGAAAGTGTGAATTTTGGGATATTCTAAGTTTGCTTAACAGCAATAAAGCAAAATAACATCTCAAACAAAGATCACCCTTCATTTAACTCTATCTCCAGTTGTGGAAGAGCAGAGCTAAAAACAAGGTTTTCATTTTAGGAAAATAACAAAATTAGATGTTCATGCTTGATCAGTACATGTATACTTTTTACTGCTGATCATCCATAGATTTGTAAAAACATGGAGTCTAGATTTGTGATCTGCCCATCCTGTTGCATTGCTAGGGTTACTTTTTAAACATGTCTTCAAATTATTGTGGACCAGTAATCTTTCATCACAAAAACTGTGTTTTTTTTAATTTTCAATACCAGCAATACCATAAATGGTAAAATGAAGAGTTCCGTCCCTTAATACCAAGCATAAAAATATTTTATGAGGGAACCCCCCCCTTTTGTTTTAAACATTTAGATTTCCATATTTTTTCAACTGCAATTATTCTCTGTACAGGTAAGGCAGTGGGGAGTTGTTGCTCTTTTATAAGAAAATGTGCAGGCCACTAGGAGCTCTGCTGCATAGACAGACAGAGAGATCCTGAGCAGGTGGCAAATAAATGTTGCCATTCATTTCCAGCAGCATTATATCTGCTGGAATGATCAATTCCTGAATACATTGTGCTTGACACAGTACTGCAGTAGTTGCTTTTGTGTATGCATGAGAACAAAATACATCAACACAAAATGGAATGTGCCTTTGGTGGAAAGAATTCATTGGAGACACAGTCATGTAATACATACAATAAGTGCAGCACAAGTGATTTGTAAGGATTGTGCATTGATATCAGAAACACTTTCTAAATGTGCACCTATGTGTGTATTATTTCTAGACTACTTTGTGGCTAGTTTTCTACATGTGTCTTCTTTGAACAAGTACCACCAGTCTGACTGCATTTTTGCTCCATAAAGTTACTGGGGTGAAACAAGCATATTCACAATTAAACTTGCAGTTCTTCTAAATAACAACAGAAGTTATTTCCTGCCTAAGACTTCACTTAGCTCCAGTCTGAAAAGTGAAGCATGATATTTAGGATGAAATTGAAAAAGTGCAATTATTTAAATGGAATTAATCAAATTTGATTCACCAGATTGTCAAACACATCCAAGGCAGTGATATTTTTAGTTTGTTCAGCCCCAAAGTAGAAAAAGGAAAAATGAATAAAACAGCAAATTTGAAATAGGCTGCTTTGACAGCGTTATCCTGAGATAAGAATGCTTTTATAGCTATAAAAATAGAAAGTGTAAAAAGATACAAAAAAAGACTACTGAAATTTTAAATAGTAATAACACTTGCTGTTCTGGAAACTGAAGAAAAGGCAAGGCATCCCAAGCTGTTTAATGGTATGGGTTGCAAACTAACAGGCAGTCTAGTGGACAGAAAAATGGGGGTGTCAAGACTAGGAAGAACCTGATTTGGGAGCAAAATGAAGCTGAAAGCTTCTTTTGGTGATATATTACAAAAAGCCTCTACTCATTTTCCAACATCAGCATCAGTTTTTATATTCTGAAACTAGATCTCCAGTGGGCTACGCCAATGACTGATCATCCTGTCTCTTCAATGCATCCCTTCTGAAATGTGCCATATCAGATCCAAGTTGCTGATTTACTAGGAAACAAATCCCAAATATTCACCCATTTCTGTTTCGACTATTTTAAAACTAACCCTCATGCCTTAAGAATGGCAGCCTGATGTCACCATTGTGAACAAAGTCTGAAATGAGTTTGATTACGTGGACATAAATAAGCCAAGGGACCCAGAGACAGACAAAGTGGTTGCAAACATGCCTAGGGCTACAGATCTGCTATCTTAATCTGAGGTCAGCAGCCATGAACACAAAGCGCATTATCGTGTTTTCCAAGTAACATGTGGCTGTTGTATCTTCGAGACAGTCTCCTTCCCACTAGCAGTGAATTCTTCAGAGAGGAAAGAAGGGACCCACAGTAGAAAATTCTTGAATATAGGTTGAGTTGCATCAGCTAATCAGGTCACTGTGCATTTCCCTGGAACTAATGCTCAGAACCACGCCTGAGAGATTGCCTACGGGACAAACAAACAAAGCACTGAGATTAGCAAATTGTGGGGCGTTGAAAATAACCCCCCTTTTATTCAAGGAACAATTCTACCACAGTGGAAGGCTGTGGAAATGGTGCCGCAGATCTGAGGTGTAATGCTGAAAATGTTGGCCATTGTCGAATCCTCACGAATTCCTACAACTCTGAGCCCAAAGACGGCCTTCAGGTTCAAACAGAGTTAGGTGAGAAAGGAGGACAGCCCCGCTGGCTTCCTTCAACATACACTGACCTGGGACTGGACGCTGATTGCCATCAGCAATAAGGGAACTCTGTAGCTGTTCAAGTTTCCACCTCTCCCAGAAGGAGTCACTGCAAGGTAATGGTGTGGAGGAGGAGTCCCAAGGTGGGATGGCGATAAAGTAGGCAACATAAAATATACAAAAACAACAGAAATGGATGGGTGAGCTGAGGAATATGCCATTTAATTTTTTTTCAAAATTATGAAAACAGAAAATCCCATTTGCTTCATTATATTATGAGCAGAAAATAATTTAACAATCTCATCAGTGAAACAGGGATGACAAAAGGGCCTTTTGAATTTAAATGACCTTCTCACAAATATTTAAATTCTAGTAAGAAGAGGTAGAGAATAATTCATTTGCCTGCAACCAGGGCATTTTATCCTCACAATATCCTCTGCATTAGATCAAACTTCCTCAAGCAGTCTTCTGAACTGTGGACTAATTTCCAGAACTTTCCAACCAGTATGGCCTTTGCTGACACTTCTGGAAGTTACAATCCAGATGTTTATAAAGTGCCCTGCATAGGAAAAGGCAAGGTAGTGCTGGGCTAAGAGTAATTGGTTCAAATCAGCCTCTGTGTTTTATAGTGATGAGTGAGAATTTGAACCCATGTTTTCCTGGCTCTAATCTAACATGTAATCAGTTATAGTAGCACTTTATCATCCACTATGGAACATTAGGGTTGTTCCTTTCAGCAGTGAAATCCGGCCGGATCTATCCGGCTCGGGTGAACTGGTAGCACCGGTGGCGGGAGGCTCTGCCCACCCGCCGGGACATCAATATGTCTGATTTTTGACCCTCTGCACATGCGCAGAAGAGGCGCATGCTCACATTCCCGAACTGGTAGCGAAGGTAAGTGCATTTCACTGCTGTTCCATTTATGCTTGACTAAGGTGAATCAGAGCATATCACAGGAATCAGTGCAAAAGCATATTAGTAGGTTTGGCTACAGAATGCACATCAAACTTGTAGTAGGTTCCAGTTAGCAGTATGAAGTGATGATAGAAATGAAGAGGAGAAAAAGATATTCTGGAATGGCTTTTTTATCAAAAAAATGTGATTCATCTAGCAATACAAAAATAATGAATCTGTCTTCAAAATTATTTTTACCCTGAGCAAAACAGGAAATTGAGAATCCAAGGCAATTAGGAAACTATTCCACCCTTTTCAATGCATTCTAGACCCAAATATTTTCGGTATCTATTCTTACTGGCTTCAGAAATTTTCTTCAATATTTTGTTAAAAATATCTATTATTAAAAATCAAAATATAAGACACAGATCCAGCGATGAGTTGCTGCTATCCCATGGCTATTTTATGTAATGTAACTTCTTCATATGATTATAATATTTTTAGATTGTAGTTATTCTATTTTATTTTCAGAAATTCATCCTTGGATTTCTGGGATGATATTACATTTCTCCTAAACCTCTAGTTGGTGATACCCAAAATTTGGAGATGCAAAAAGCCATTTTACAATCTCTTAACTACCTGTATTACATTTTTTCACACACTATCAGCCTTCTTTCCTTTCCCTTCTACCCATTCCTGCCTCTCAGCATGAAAAAGTTATCAGAATCTAACTGAATATCTTAGGTGGGTCTGTGACAATTCGCCATGGCTAACTCTTCACCGACAACTTGCCATGGCCAATTCACTGTGAAACAACTTGCTGCAGGACAACTCGCTGTGGGACAAGAGTTACACTAATATCAAAGAAATAGTGGAATAGAATAATTAAAGAATGCAAAAGGAGGGATAGAATGAAATGTGAACTGTAAAATTAAAATAATTTTTATTTATTTTAAATAATGAAATAGAATTGTTAAATCGTCCCTCATCAAATTGCCCCATGGTGGGTTGGCCATGGTGAGTTGTCCTGCAGTGAGTAGGCTACAGCAAATTGTCCCATTCCAATCTTAGCTAGCAATCCAGCTGTATCCTATCAGTGAACCAGGTTAGACAAGCAGCAAGAGGGGTGGAGCACCCAGAAAATCAAGGTGGCAACAGCTGCTGTATCAACTCCAATGCATAGGAGTTGGGGCTTCACTTACATCATTGAGCCTGCCAATGATGGCACTGAGCCTGCCACACTTTTTGTGACCTCCCTACAGATAAAATGTAAACCAATAGGATAGGTTTGTTTCTCATTCTATGCCTCTCCTTCCATTGCTTCCATTCTACTCTCGGCTTCAAAATCATCTGTGGTAAAATAATCCCACACCAAACTACTAAAAGCATAGGATATAATTGGCCAGGCATCAGCAACCTTTTCAGGCACTGGGCAGATGAACTTAAAAACAAAAAAGAAGGTCTCACTCTCAAATGCTGCGAGAGGTTGGTATTTTATGTGATTTCAGGCATCTTTTGTCAATATTGTTCAATTTTATTTTCAGGAACCACGATCACGGTATCAATCCACGTCCATGGAAGTATCATACAGCCGTTAACTTTTATGAAGCCGTTAGGCCACTTTATGAAAGGCATTGGGAATATAAGGAGAATTGCTCTATCATTTAAAACAGAAGGGTAAACCTGTGTGTCCCAAAGATGCTGCTGAATTATACTGTCTACCAATCCAATCAGTACATCCAATAGTAAGGGATGTCCCCCTCACCATTTATTAATTATGCTGTCAGATCATTTTTAACATGCCTGCTTCAATGAATTAATGTATATATTTAAAACATTTAACACAAACAAAATTTGAATTCAGTCTTGAATATTCTTTTAGCCCTGGTAATTACTTCAGCCTACATACATTTTTATAAAAATCTCCAATAACAGTCACAAATGGCACCATGCTTTACAGTAATCATCACAATTGTTAGCATTTTCTGTATGTTTTTTCTCAGGGAGCACCTGGCTCCTAAGCATATTTTCAATGATCTGACATGACTGGAAAAGATTTTGTGGAAGCTGAAATAAGAGAAAGTCAGTATTATTATTTGTCTTAGGATCATCTTAAATACCAAGTAGATAGATGCATTATTTTCATAAAGAGATTCTATATTTACCTCTTGCATTTCCCAGTGTTTGACAATCAAGATCGTCATCAATGAATTCCTCCCCTTGGGTATTTTGGGTATCCTCTCTCTGATTTACAGGGCTGGTCATCTCTTGTTCTTTTTCATTTTGCATCTGAGCATAGACATTTCTCCCTGGTAATTTCCTTAAGAACATAAGATAGTTTTTTTTTTAAATATTGCATTGCATTGCCTTGATCTACCAAGAGTGACCCATAGGTGGAAGCATCCATTGCAAATATGGTTGTCTATGTGTTCATTCAGACTTCACTACTATGAAATACTTTCTGAGGCTTATGCAAATATCCCAACCAAATCTATGGTTAAAAACTCCAAATGGCATCAAGATTCAGATAATTATCTTGGAATTCTTGTGTGTTGCTCAATTCTCTGCATTTATCTTAATACAGAGGAACTTAAATAGTTTTTGAGCATACAATGCAGCATCTTTGGGGTATGTTCAACAAGAGCTCACAATTTCTCTACATTCCATAGTTACCTATACAAAAATGCAAGCTATCTTTTCCACTACAGATTATGATTTTTTTCATTAAAATGCAAGTATTTTTATTCTTTTTGCTGTTTTCATAATTTTAAATTATAAATAAAATAATGTTTTGTGTTTTTAAAAAATACACCAATATTTTTTGTATTTTTTCATAAAGAAGCAATGTGTGGAAGCTCATTAAAGCAAGATCCAACCTGGAACTAATTGAGAGCTAATGAAAGACCCTCATTATATATAAAACATTATATTCATTCATGTAGAATGGATTTAAACATTCTTATCACCTGACCATGCCCTCACACTGTATTTACCCAAAAGGAAGATGGCCCTGAATTTAAAATTGAATGAACAAAAATTATAAACATATCAGGAAGTACAGTTACTTCATCCAATCCCCATCTGCTTTTTTCTATTTTTGCTGGAAGGAACAGGTATGTATGGAAATGTGTGTACATATTCACCAAATTCTGAATGCAAGAGAAATAGTTAGCATATTAATAAACTACAGATGAATTAATTTTATAGACAGAGTACTCTAAAATACAAGAGGCAAAGGCAGAGGCAAACCACTCCCAAAACTATTAGCAAGGAAACTGCATTTAATCACTAGCAATTGTTATTTTTTGTCCTGTGTATCCCATGTTGGCAGACAGTTATGCATACTTAAATAGACACATAGAGAGAAGTCTGTCGCATGCACACATTTATGGAGAGGTGGAAATACCCAAGATTTGTTTCAGTTGGTGTTGACAGGGCAAGAAAGCTGCAAAAAGCAGTAAAAACATTTTAAACTATAAATCCATGTATTCTTTTATTCTTTCTTTTGGGAAAGGATAGTTGTAAATTCATGATTACTTTCCTTTTGGGTGAATAAAATGAATCTGACAAATAATAAATAATAGTCTTTTCAGCCTGTAGATATACAGTATACAATCACTTACCTTTTGAATTTGTAGAGGATTATGGCTCCTATAACCACAAGTGAAATGACAAAGAGAGCCATGATCATCCAGTACCCATTGCCTCCTCTGATGCTCTGAGAATCTGAAATTAAAGATAAACCCTAGTAAGTGGAATCTTTAGCAGAATCATCTTCTAATTCATTGTAAAACATTTATCTGTCCAAATTGTAACTTGCACTGGAGTATACTTTTTTTCACAGTGATGCAGCAATGAAATCTCTAAATGTGTGCTCTCTAAATGTGTTGGATTTCACGATGTTTTGCCTTATATTCAACACCCGGAGGACATCAACATGAATCATGCTTTCATGTTCACCTCCTATTTCTTTCCAATTCTTGGACTCTGCTAAAATAAATCTTAATTTTAATTACCTGGGGGACCAGTTTCATAATATAGCCCTTCAGTTCCCAAATTTAATTTAAAAAAATTAACGCAAACAAAAGCTTTATTTGGTATAATTCCATATAAAACTGACTGTTGTCACAGAATAATTCTGAATTATCTATCATCAATATTAATATAGCTTAAATACAGGTAGTCTTTGACATGACCACAACTGAGCCCAAAATTTCTGTTGTTAAGTGAGACATTTGTTAAGTGAGTTTTACCCCGTTTTACAACCTTTCTTGCCACTGTTGTTCAGTGAATCATTGCCGTTGATAAGTTAGTAACTCAGCTGTTAAGTGAATCTGGAATCCCCATTGACTTTGCTTGTCAAAAGGTTGCAAAAGGTGATCACATGACCTTGGGACACAGTAATGGACATAAGTATGAACCAGTTGCCAAGCATCTGAATTTTGATCACATGATGATTGGGATGCTACAAAGGTTGTAACCATGAAAAATGGTCATAAGTCACTTTTTCAGTACCGTTGTAACTTAGAACAGTCACTAAATGAACTGTTGTAACGATTACTGTTGTGAGGACTACCTGTATTAGAAAACTATTTTCCCTGGAGAAAACTTTACTACTGTAATTGTCCAAAAAGAGAGGAGAGGAGGGGAGGAAGGAAAAGGGAAACTGGAGAGAGGAGAGGTGGTAAGGGGACAGGTAGTTTACCTGAATCAGAACTACCTAATGCCACAAGGACCCATTTTCCTCCTCTCATAAAGAAACTGATGTTTTGGGCATTCAGAGATTGTTTAATAGCAGCTAACTGCTGGAAATAAAAAAAAAGTCATACAGAATAACAAATCAGTGCATTTTTAATCCTGTTAAGTTTCAGGAACTTCAGAACAAAAAGAAGATGCAACTTATGCAGACAATGAAATGGAAGCTTTGCTTCTAAAGTTAACTGCTTCTGTGTGCAAGCTGATTAGCTCCTAGTGTAAGGCCAAGAAAAAGGATACTGGAAGAGTGACATTTTCATTCTTATCTACAGTATCCCTGCCCTTATTTCAACCCTTCTATTGGGATTCCACATAATAAATTCTAATACTTCCAGGTTAAGAGGAACTAATGACTTTTTTGATAGTATTGTAATCCACTGTGATGTAGTATATGAATCCCTTGTCTTATGCACACTTCATCACCCAGACCCACTGAAAGAGCCCTCATGCTATGGTGATGAACATGAATTGTCTCTTAAAGGAACCATGGAATGAAAAAATCATCTAAGTCATGGAATGATAACTTCACCACTGTAGAGTTAATAAGAACCAAGAATCTTCACAGGATGGCTGATATGGTTCTCAAGATTTTTGTATCCTGTCCCTAAAAGTCTGGGAAAAGGCCACTTCCCATTTGCAACTCCTATTCCTCTCCAATTCAGTATTTTTCTTAGTTAAAGAAAGTAAGCTATCCCTTGCTTCCATTGTCTTCTGAGTGAATAAAGGAATACTTTTCTTGGCTCACAGGAAAGCCAGAAAACAAAGATTCTCTTGTTCTCAAAAGGCAGCTCATTATCTCCACAGAAAATCAACTGAGTATGTAGAGAATGGGACAGTGTCCTCTGAGCTTCCGTCTCAAATCCTGCCTGCTGTAATTTGTGGGAACACTTTTGTCAGATTAAAATTTACCAACACCCTACAATTAGAAAATGATTTCCCATTAATTTCATTAAGAATGAGATGTAGGCAGGGATGACTCATTACAGATTAATATACATTAGTTGAGTACCTTATCATTAAATACATTTTTCTTTCCTTCAGGATGGTTTGTAGACAGAAGCATATAAAAGTCAGCAGTGGTAGGTAGCCCAGGTTTTATTACTGTCATAAGACTTTCTTCAGGTAAGCATGTTTCCTAAAAGAAGAAAACCATTGGTGACTACCTTGAATTAGAGATTTTTTAAATAAGCTTTGAATTTGATCTATTTTTGAATATTTTAGTCAGATATACAGTAAGCATAGAAACTGCATCCTGACTGACATTATGTAGTTACACTAGAAACACTTTTTCAGAAGGAGGAAGAGATGTTAATAAAAAATAACCAAAAATGTGAGATGCTTATAAAAATATTTTCCCAAAAATTTATATATTAAATCCAACTACCTTACAATTTCCCAAAAGTTTCGATTGGTGATGATTGGAGTACTTCTATTAGGACAAGGAAAATCTTTCAAAAGAGGTTCTCTGCCAACATAGAGGAGAATATACAAAGACCTCTCTTTGACTTATTAAAACAGCCATTATATTTTTCCAGGGACATGCATCTGCTTCCAGCTGTCTACCCTTGTGTATACTTCAGTTCACTTGTTTCCCAGCTGCTTTAACGATTCAAAGAGAGTCCTTCATGAACTTTCCAGCATGTTACACGGCATTTAAATCCCACCTCCTCATCCAAATTTCAATATCAAATAAAATTTAGACAAAACCCAGATTAAAAATATCAACCCAATTTTAATACAGACATTCTTCCACTTTCTAAAATTAAGAGAAAGCATCCTGTGGGTTACTTTTCTAAAACTAAACCTAAATTTAGTTTAGGGGACAAAGTTTTGATTTTTAAAAATAAAACAGTAGCAAGAAATAGTCCAACATATACTTATCAAAAGTAATGTACTAAAGAACAATCAACCTCTGCCACAATGGTAACTTTTAATTACTTTAAATTTGCTAGTTTACAAACTGAGAAGGAGGTATCCATAACCAAACAGAGTACCTGGGCAATCCGTTGTGTTACCACATGACCAACATCCTCCCGCCAAGCAGGTATGTTTGGGTTGTATAAATCTAGATGTTCAGAAAACCTTAATGGAAGAACTTGATAATGATCTGGAAATATGAAGAAATAGTGCAACTAAATAACTGAAAAAAAAAGCTTTCTAAAAATAGAAATTCTAAAATGATTCAAAGGATTCTATAAATGTAATTATGCATGTGTATCAAACAAGTTATAACTTATTTGTTATATTAAAACAAGAAGTACAATAACTATAAATTATAAATCATGGGAGGAACACAATTAAACAGACATCAAAAAGTGCCCTGACTTGCATTTTCACAGCAATTGCAATGGCTGTAGATTATAAACTTCACTCTAAACTCACAGTACCTGCAACAGGATGATAACAATACATGATTACTAAATATCATTACAAGGATGGTGCCTTACCCAAAACCTGGATAATCTTGGAATCTTGAAGCATAGAATTTCCACAAGAAGCTTGAACTGTAACTCTGACTGTGCCTGCTTCAGCAAAACTGGTTACCAAGAAATTTTCCAGTGAAAGAACTGGCTAAAGAAAATAAGTGATAGAGAGAAAATAAATGCGAGCCAAAAACTGTGAATATTCATCTTCAAATTTGGGGTGTTTAGAAGGTTTGCCAAAAGTAATGTCTTTTTCCCCTAATTTGGAAATTCATTAAAATATCATAGGCATCAGCGAAAATCAGGGAACGCATATGACCTAATCCTCAGAATATTTATTCTGTGAAGCAACAATAGGGTCACCAGCAGGTAACTACCATTAATTGCTCTGCTACATGTATCAATTGTTAGTATTAAGGGAGAAAAGCAACCCATCACAAAAACAAAAATTAGTGAAGTAAAAATAGCAACAATCCTGATAAATACTAAATATTGATATAATTCCATAATGGGTTTCATTTATGTAAATATTAATTAGATATACAGGTAATTTCTCTTAGCAATGAATAACAAAGATTGTTCCAGTATGTAAACAACTAAGGTGAAGGATTCAAAGTCAGGAGGCTTCATTTCTAGTTATCTTTGAACCAGAATTTTATTTTTTTTTCTTCAAAACCCCCCACATTGTTTTATTTATTAGCTTTGCTACCTGTTGCAAATAATTTATTTGGTAATTTACAGCAATGAAACGTTAAAAAAAATCTTCATGGTAAAAATATAATTACAAAATCATAAATCCCAGAATTATTCATCTCAGGTATCACACATCAACATCATGCCTCTAGTAGTTTCTTTTCAATAGTTTCTGAGAGGCAAAAAATCAAGCTACAGGTGTACAGGTCCCATTTAAGTTTGCAATTGTAACACAAGTACAGGTGTTTTGTTTTGTTTGATCTGGCCTATTTATGTGTACCTCTGTAGAGGCATGTCCTCATGAACATGAAAACACCTTCCCTCATCTATCCACTTTTTCCAAATGGCAGCAAGAATTTTAGATGTTTTCAATGAAAGAATGAGGGAAGCCATGAAACCTTTATTTTCTTTACAGCAAAAGGGGCTTAAAATGTGGTGAAAATCCCCACATTTTAGTATTATCTACTAATTGATAGCCAGAAAGAACAGAGGAGTATTGATTCTAAGTATGTGAAAAGTAAAACATTATACAATATTATCAGCAATATTAATATTACTGTATTATCATAAATGCAGAATAAAATATTGAATTAAAATACAATTCATGATTTCATTTAAATGAAAACGTATTTTCAACCTGCCATCTGTCAGCGAGACGTCTGAGGCAGCTCGAGAGTTCATGGCTTCCATGACGGCCATGGACCTGTCCCAACTAATTCATGGCCCTACTCATACGGGAGGACACACTCTGGACTTGATTTTTGTCTCTGGTCAGTGGTTGAATGATCTAGATTTAGGGGATATAGTGATTCAACCCTTGTCATGGTCAGATCATTCCCTCCTTCGGCTTGACTTTCTAACCGCTACACCCCGCCACAGGGAGGCGGAACAGACCAGATGGTTCCGCTCCAGGTGCCTGATGGATCCTGATAGGTTCCAAACGGAGCTTGGGCCACTTCCTGAGGATCTGTCTCGCGGCTCCTCCGAGGACCTGGTGGCTGCTTGGGATAGGGCGGCCGCTGGCGCCTTGGATCAGGTTGTGCCTTTGCGGCCTCTGACCCGGCACCGAGTCTTCTTGGCTCCTTGGTTCTCCGAGGAGCTGAGGGAGATGAAGTGTTGGAAAAGACGCCTGGAGAGCGGTTGGAGAGCCAGCTTTCCGAATCTGACCGAACACTGGTGAGGTCTTATACTAAGACCTACTTAGTGGCGATAAAAGCGGCAAAGTGTAATTACTTTTCCGCTCTTATCGCATCAGCAGATAACCGCCCAGCTGCCCTGTTTAGAGTGACCCGCTCCCTCCTTCATCTGGGAGTGCG
>JANHZT010002707.1:22465-34198 GCA_032468215.1 Stegonotus admiraltiensis | reverse complement strand
TTTTTATACTGATTTTAATTGTATATTGTTGTTTTTTAATATTGGCTGTACACCGCCCTGAGTCCTTCGGGAGAAGGTCGGTACAGAAGTTAAATAAATAATAATAATAATAAATAACCCTCATTTACATTTACAAGTTTCTACCACTCAGTTTTTCTAAACTGGAAAAAATCCAGCAAAACCTTTCCTTGAATAATTCCCCCCCCCACACACACACTTTTTTTTTTTAAATGATGACCGGATGCTTTGCCTGGCGGAGTCCCAAACCTACTTGGTTCCAATGAATCCCTTTGGTTTCAACATTTCTAAGAGTTCTGAGAGGGGGAGATGGCTGCTTGCCATGGCTTCCAAGCACACGTAGTTTTAAAACAAAGAAGCAAGTAGAAGCAGAAAGTGTATAACATGATAAAAACTAATTTCAACTGGAAGAAAGTAACTGAATCTAAAAGATTCCTATTTGAACTGCCTATAGTTTTTCACTGTGGTAGATGAAGGGCATGTAAATGTCTGATGATGATACAAATATTCTAATATTGATTTTTTTTCTCGGCAACAGAATCACACACAAGAAATTAAGATATCCCTGCATTCATCTAGTTGTCAGAGACTATGGAATAGAACTCTTGATCTGGATTTAACCACAATAAAAAAAACAGTAGGTGTTTCTTAGGTGTCTAGCTAATTTTAGAATTTCCACTCCATAGACTCTGGCAACTAAATTAATACAGAAGTTTCTTAATTTCTCTCAGTCTCGAAATCGCTCTATCAAATATTATGCTCTAAATCCTCTAAAGTCTCTAAATCCCTCTATCAAATATTATATTACATATAAATATTATATTATAAATATGTACATTATTATTTTTTTCACAATGCATTATCTTCTTTTGCAGAAGTTTCTTGCATTGAAGCTTTTTTTTTCCACATGAAGGACTCCCAATTCAGGGTTAGATGCACTACATGTTCTTATCAAATTACGACAGTTCAGGAATATTTTCCTTTAAAAATTAACTAGACAGAACCATTATGTTTGCAAGCATTAATCGGTTAATGCCATTAACCAATTAATGCTTGCAAACCATTATGAACCATTATGTTTGCTAAGCATTAATTAGTTGTGTGATGTTGCTAAAGAAACTTGCCATAATCATAGTTCACTTGGAGCATGTTATTGTGAATGGTTAAACTATTTGATAGTCATACTTACCTGAGTGAAAATGCTGCTATTAACTCCTTTTAATGAAACTGGGGATTGAGAGTAATGCTATTTCTAACAGGACAATCTTCACTATTCACTACTAAGTAACTCCCCACATCAAGAGGGGGAGTTATGGATAGTGAACGAAAAGATCTCATGTACTAAGGAGTACAGTCTGAATTGCTAACAAACAACAATCTAAGCTTGCAACACACAGTGCTTTGCTGTTTCTGCATTAGAGAGCTGTTATAGAAGTCTTTGCCAGATTTACCAGTCAACTTGAAATTGACCGGCATAATCCAAGTCTCCCTCCTTTATTTCACCTGCTCACCCATATCAGTTCCCACTTTTTTTAACAAATGGGCTGCATTTGTGAGGTTTAAAACTGGAAAGGAGGAAACTGACTACAGTTGTTGTGGCAGAGACCCTGGCAGACAGAGAAGGGGGAGCTGGCTAGAGAGTAACAGAAGGCAAACATTGGACTCTCCAAAGGTGTGGAGAACTTGATAAAGTTTATTTTCCCCAGTCCCTTGAGCATTCTGGGGCACAGTTTGAGAACAAAAACAACCTTTTTAGCATTTCAGTAGTTCAAACCTACACTCAAAGTCCCATTCAAAACAAAATGCCTAACAGTAAACTGTTCTGGCAGTAGCATTTTGCAGGTTGTTATATGTTGCTTTCACACCAACAATCTCTATGCGCCTGCCAGCTGTAGCTCTGAGTGTATAAGCAGCTCCTTACTTAAGTATGAGCCAGCAGTGTGCTGCAGCTGCCAAAAAAGCTAATGAAATTCTAGGTTGCATCAATAGAGGCATAGTTTCAAGATCATGTGAAGTGTTAGTACCATTTTATACTGCATGGCTGAGACCACACTTGGAATATTGCATCCAATTCTGGTCACCATGACACAGAAAAAATGTTGAAACTCTAGAAAGAGTGCAGAGAGGAACAACAAAGGTGATTAGGGGAATGGATAACATGAACATAACATGAACGGCTGAGGGAACTAGATATGTCTAGTCTAATGACGACAAGGATTAGGGGTGATAGAGTAGCAGCCTTCCAGTACTTGAGGGGCTGTCACACACAAGAGGGAGTAAATGTATTCTCCAAAGCACTTGAAAGCAGGACAAGAAGTAACAGGCAGAAGATCATTAAAGGAAGATCCAACCTAAAACTAAGGAGAAAATTCCTGACAACGAGAACAGTTAATCAGACTTCCCTCTAGAAGTTGTGGGTGCTCTATCACTGGAGGTTCTCCAGAAGAGACTGGACAGCCATTTGTCCAGAATTATATAAGATCTCCTGCCATGGGCAGGGGGTTGGAGTACGTGCAAGACAGCCACTCAAAGAACCTCAGTTAGCAATTTGTACTTCCCACTGAGATTGCAGTGCTAAAGTGAATATGGAGGAAGTACAGTATGTCAAACCTTCAAAAATATTTAACAATAAAACTATAGTTTAAGATAATAAAACTAGTTGTTTTAGGATACTAAAATATCTCTAAATTTTATAAATAAATAAATACATACATACATACATATTGAAATTAGCATAAAAAGGTTCAAATGCTGGAAAAAATGACAGTAATAATTATTCAATACCTGAATATTGTTTCCAATCCACCAGTAAAAAAGTGTAAAGTTAGAGTTCCTTGGCAGGATGACGGCTGTCAAATTCACCTCCCGGTTTCTGCCAACAGCAGGAACTACTTCAAGGTGTAAAGCCTGCAGTGGAGCTGGAAAGAGTCCCAACTGTTAATTAAAAAGCCATTAATTTATCAAATATCTTGTGCTTTCAAATACATCTTCTAAAGATGCACTAGAGTGCTCAGGGACGTCTTTTAAACTTTTCAAGCAAATTCAAGAGAACATCACTTCCTTAGGGACTGAATTAAATTATATCAAATTTTATTGCTCAATAGAAAATTAATGTTAGTAATTCTCATTGCAAATTAAATTGTCTTAGGTTTTTATAATGTTGAAATTTTAATTAAGATACTTTTTTAAAAGTTGCATTTATTTTATTTGGAAGACTTAAATAAATACTGTATTTATATTCCTTCCAAATCAGGAAGGGGAAACCTAAAGCTGATGGGTTGTGTATATATACATGTATATATATTAGATAGAAGCAAATAGGAAGAGTGAGATTTTCAGTTAGGGGACCACAGAGTTTCTAGACACTGGGAACAAGAGACTGTGAAACCTCTGAACTTGTCTAACCAAGTCTAGAGAAAGCTTTACATTTGCATTATTTACACTGAGGGTTATGCGGCATTCTGAGGAGCAGAATTTATTAGTTATAAGCTGCATAAGCTACAGGGACTATTTTTTTCCAATATTGTTGCAGGGTGCATGTGGCCTGTGAACTGTGAGACTGAAATACTGATCCTACAGTTTTACAGGGATTCCCTTATATTAGAGCTAATTTCATATGAGTGAAGTCCTGGCACTGTACATCACTATTCCCCCCCCCCCCCCATTCAATTGTTACTCATTGTTGACAATGCATTTATTAGAAAACTATACTACATATTTGTCGCATAGTGCTCTAAGTGCAAGATCAACTGATGTTAGAACAATTACAAATGCTTTCTACCTACTGTATTGCTTTGCAAATCTCAGGCTTTATATGCTGCCATTTTCAAATAACTTTTCAAATAACTTTCTCCCATGGAATTCCGCTAGATATATGTGATGTGAACCATCACATATATCTAGCACTGCACAGAGATGAACATAAGCAATAAAAGACTTACAAAGAAGTTCAACTTCTTTGCTGGGACTGTGGTTTTCCTTTTCTCAGCACCATTATGTTCTTCCAAAACAAGCTGACAGACTTTATCCCTCCATTTATCCACAAAATCAAAAGTTGAATTTATTCTCATTGGTCATAGTTGGATATATTACAACATTAAATCACCAAAATTCAACTGTGTTTCAAAGCTGTAATTACTGAAAACAGCAATCAAAGCAGTATAAGCAATCCTGAGAGAAAGTAGTGTTGGTTGTGTGTCATGAGGCAAGTCAGATGTCTGCTATACTGCCTTCAAATTTAGGTAGAACCCTGTCATATATCCCTGATGTCAGTATATAAAAAGAAAGTGTGAACAAACTTCAGTTTAGTGGAAATAGGAAACTTTCCCAACTTGGTCAAAGAAATTCATGGATCTATATGCACTTTTCACTTAAAGAAAAAACTTACCTCCAGATTTTATGCATTTTTAATTTGTTCACCTCTACCTTCAGCTGTACCAAGAAGTGAGAGCAGAGTTTCTGCTCTGCTTGTTTTGTGTGCCAGCACAAAATGTGATATGCAGAAGACAGCAAATGCAAAAAGCAATGAGGCATCACCGGGATTGATGTTCCATTTTTCATCCTGAAGGCTACCTTATTTCCTTTATGACTAGGATGAGCATTTATCTGAGCAAGATACTAGATCAACTTTTAGTATTCTACTACAATGACAATATACAGAATAGGACCAGAATCCATTTATGGACATAACCTAAATATATTTTATGATGTAGATTATAGCCAATATGCAGTCAAAATGCATCCCTCCTGTTTCTCAACATAGATTGTGGGTGTTGATAACAATAGCAGACAGATGAATAAACTCGAGATCAGAAAGTCATTTCCATTCTAGACGGACAAAATCCAACATTCTGTTGACTGTTAAGAAGCTTCAGAGTGAAATATGTATTCCATTGTAAATTGCTAGCCATTTTATAATGAAATATACAAATGTAACAAATAAGTAAGTTAATACTATACTAATACTGCTATAATAATGAGAACGAGAAAAATAAAGTAAAACTTACGATGAACCTGAATAAATATGACTGCTTCATCTTGACCTGCAGCATTCTTGGCCACCACAGAGACATGATAAACTCCAGGATTTTCATAATGGTGTTGAAAAGTTTCACCTATCAGTGTCAGGTTCATATAATTTGCCTTAATGCCATCTCCAAAGTTCACTTGATATTTTGTGTTTAAAGTATCACCCTATGAAAACCAAGGATGAGGAGAAAAAAACAGGCCCATCACAAAAATGGAACAGGGGAGCAATCAAAACTATGTATCAAGCTATGTATCAATACTGGCAACTCTGAAGCTAAGCGTTCTGAGCCACATGTTCTCCTCCCTTCATCAGCTTGAGCCAGGGGAAAGATTAAGTGTTTTTCTAGTATTAAAGATAATAACATAAGCATCCAAATCAGGCTGTAGCCATTCTTTCTGGTTCAATATGTGCCCCATCAAACTCTATCAGGTTCCCCAAGAGACTTCCCCTTCTTACCAAGCTTGGCAGTGTTTTTGGCATTCACTAAGGAAGAAATTGGCTTTAAAACCTATATCAACTCAATCTGCTGACTGAGACTGATTTGATTGCACACACTTTTGCAAAAGTTTTTGGCCAGAGCACGTGTTACACAGAGTGCCAAATGTTGAACAATTTTCAGGATCCAATCATAGTTGGTCACTGCAACCAGAGGTTTATTCTCCCAAGCTTTAGGACTTGTGCTGTAGGCCATCCTCAGGGAACTTCTCTCTGGCAAAGTGTGTGCTTTGGGCTATTCTGTATGTGGCATTTATATGGTGTCTCTTTTGTGCAGGTTTTTAATTGTTGATTGGGCTGTTGATGGCTGTCTATTAATCTTTGGCTGTTGTTTCCCTGTGCTGCCAAGTCCTCACCTCCTAATTACTTGATAAGCTGGTGGCAAATCAGCACTCCCATTGACTGACAGAGCGGCCTGTTTCTCAGGCTTCAATCAGTTTCCAGGCTGTTTTTGTGCTTGCTCATCTAACAAACTGAGTAGCTGCAAAATTGAATGTATGTCCTTGTTGATTGCAATATGAGGTTACCAGTGAGTTTGGGTCTCCTCATCTGACTGCTCACTGGTGTTCTTGCAATCTCCATGTCTGTCCTACATAATCACAGGAGCAATCCATGCAGGGGTTCCAGTAAATTCCATTAGAAGTATCTCCCACCTCTAAGCGATCTTTACAATGCATAATGTGTCCTCATATGGTAGCCTCTGGGGAACGTATGATGCCCACTTGCAGAACTTGGAAGCTGTGTTCTACTGCTTCCAAAATGTTTTTGATGTATGGCACAGTATGCCATGTAGTTGGTCCTGAATTTTGTTGCTTCCTTTCTCACCCTATCATGTTGTGCAACATCTTGTAACAAATTATTGTGGGTACACATTCTGCCTGAATTGTTCATGTAGGTATCTGCTCTTCAGTTGTTTAGCTTGCTACGTACTACAGTGAATTCTCACCCTGCCATATAGTCGAATTGAACAATTTCTTTGGGCATGAGAATGTATGTAAACCTAGTACCAGTCACTTCTACTAGAATCTTACTATCCATTCATTTAGTCAAGTATTTGGAGATCTGCTTTTGAAGGCACCCCAAATTTGCATGAGATATCAAAACAACTTCTGCTCTGGCTAAATCTACTATTTTATTTAAGATGAAGTAACACTATCAACAATCTCTACATGTGCATGCACTGCACACAATCCTGTCCTTTATAAACAATACCAAATTCACCACAACAACTCATCAGTCTCTAATACTCCTTAAGTTCTGGGAAAAACATATGTATCTCACAAATAATGCTTTTCCTAGCAACAAAATATGTGGCAAATGTGTTTATTATTATTTGCAGTTTTTGCTTAACTACCTCTGTGTAAGCTGAAACTTACTGTAAAACTCCCATGCCTCTTTACCAGCAAAACAGAAACAAAAGGACACTTAAGACATTCTGTTTTATACACAAGTAAGATATACTCCTGCTTTCTGGGAAAAGGAAGTGATTAAAATCCTCCTCACTAATAATTAATTTAAATTTAGGCACTAACTGTTCTGTGGTTTAGCCATTTCCTGCTAGAGGAAGTTTCTTGATTACTGACACTACCTCCAGTTATTTCTCAATTACTTCATTCCTAGGAAAGGAAGAAAGCCCTCAGTGACTCACATACTACCTCCTGCTGCCAAGCCAAGCCAAGCCAAGCTAACCACTTTATCTTCATACTAATATACACCACTGTCATGCTAACCTGCCAGATAGTAGCAGACTATAAATATAGCTCCCATCTCTCTTTTTTTGTATCAGTGCGGGGGGGAAAAAAGAGGTGTCTCCTATAGGAACATTGGGGAAAAAATATGAAGTAAGAGAAGGAGGCTACTAAAGTTTTTACCTTCAAATAAAGAGAATGATAAATCAGCAGAGAAAGGAAAACAAAATACATTGCAGGACAAATTCTAGTGCAACCCTGTTTTCAGGTTTAAAGGACAATTACATTTTTTCTGACTTCCATAGATGAGAAATTCCAGTAATACCTGATTTTGTTTGACAATAAAGGTGACATATTCTCCTGGCTTAATGGCTAGGTTTTTCCCTTTAATGCTGATCTGCAATCCTTTGGGAGCAGTTAGTGGACACACATGCTGAGAAGAATTTTTCTGTAAATCCACACCTCCTTTACATATATTAGATATAACTTTACGGTATCTGCAGGAAGAAGTAAATGGAGAGCATATTTGAGGGAGGAGCACAGCTGATCAACAGATACAGAAAAGGTTATACTCATACCCTAGAGCGAAGTCTTAATTTGGATTCAACCCTATATGTTCACACAACATACTTAGGACAAAAGCAGAAGCAGCAAGCTATCACTATATCACATATAGCTTCTAGCTGCAGGGATGCAAGCTATAACATGTTGGATTGCAATCTCTACACTAGAGATTCAAGTTTCCATAAAAATAACATTAAAATGCTTCAGCTAAAATTGGATTTTGATGGGCTTGGTAGCAATGTGGCCAAAATATGGTAAATATTTGATACTGTTTTTAATATTGGCAGGAAAGGCTGAATGATGTATGGGAGTAAGGGTGATCAACTAGTCTATACCTTATTTACATTATTAAGAAGCACTATGAGAAAGCCTTGATTTAACCAAAGCCACAATGTATAGTGTCACTTATGTTGTTGTGTGGTTTGCATATGAAAGTTGAAATCCATAGGCTGGTGATAGTGACATATTATGCTCCAGTAATAGTGGTAATGAAAGGATCAGAGATAGTTTTGAGGAAAATGTGCAAAATTCCAGATGAATGCAATCCAGAGAAAAATTACTTCAGTAGACTACATAAATAAGTAACAATTATATAATTGATGAGAAGCTAAAAAGAGAGAGGTGAGAACTTGAAAGAACAGCAGCCAAGTATAAGGCAATATATGGACATATTAGAAACAAGGATAGAAAGCATGGGAGATACATGTGAATGCTGTTGGTATGTGCTGTATTTCCTTTCCTTTTTATTTTCTCATGCCTTTCATTTCTTTAGCTTGCTATTTCGCACTCCTTTTTTTACCCCAGAAGGAAATGATAGGATGAACATATAAAGTTACATAATTCTGTGTACCTGTAAGATTACCTACAGAAGCAGGATAGGGACAATTAAAAAAAACAGTACCAGGGCAATTGTAAGGAATTCCCAACCAATCATACTTTTGTGTATAATTATTTATTCATAATAAGTTGGTATACTGTCCAGTGATTTCTTCAAAGATTAAAAAAAATGGAGGTGTATAATAATTAAAAATACAAGACCCCATGAAGACTTGGCAAGGTCAGAACTTGTTATTCAAACTTCCCAAAAGGCCAGCTACAATTCCCAAGTGGATTGACAGGATAGAGAAGAAAGAGGCACCCATGTACTGGAGCCTTGCCAATGTAGAAAGCAGACAGAAACATTACATTTCTCAAAATAGCAATCCTTGTCTTACTTAATATGATTGTGTGCTGCCAAATACACCAGAAAGGAAAAGTAACTGCATCCCTGCTGATGATGTTAGCTATCTTTCAGAAAAGCAGCTTCAGTGACATCAACTTGGTGGCTAAGAGAAATCTCCAGAGGTAATGTATCTCTAAATATTAAGGAGCATTCATCAAGGCAAAATAGTATGCAGAAACTTTCCACATCAATTTTTTTTCAAAACCCAAAATATTTTATTAGAAATAAATAATAGTTTTTGTCTCTATCACTTTAGCAATTTGTAAAGGAGACTGATACAAGGCAGAAAGGAAAATAGAGAGCTATTTTCCAAACAAAATATTCACTTACTTACCCTGTGCTACTTTTATAGGACTGCCCTGTGATACAGTCTTCAGGAGGGGCTTTAGGGTTAAACCAAAAGTCAGCAAAGCACATGCTGGGCTCTGATTTTGACAGTGAAAGTTCAAATCCATAATCACTAAAGAATAATAGTAACAAATAGGTTTGTATTGCACATATCAGCTGAAACAGTTTGTATCCTTTTGGAATGGCATATTTTACCAGACATCTTTTGGGTTTCATAGCTTTTGTCATATTGGCCAATAAACTGACTTTCTAAGAGTGTATTTATAGTTTTGACAGTTGAGTTCAGCAGGTGCTCATTAGCACTCTAATTTGCAGCAACAAATCCCCATTAGAAAAACCACAGTTTATTCTCTTCGCATGAAAAATGATGAATAAGTGTACAATCCTTTAGTCAATTTTATTTACAAAGGAACACAATCTTTCTGGGAGGCTAGAACATTCCACAAGATTGGAGAGCATATGGGCAATTGGAAGGGAAATAGGTCTTAATTTCCGCCCTGCCTTCTTTTGTTATGGACTGCTGTGATATCCAGCTTAGATTCAAAGGAAGAAAAGAATGTCTAGCACAGACAGAAAATCCCTCTTGAAACAAAGTTCCTCAGGCTGTCTCCAAAGAGCAGACTCAAGGGGAGCAGATGGTTCTGGCAACCAGCCTTGGTAGCCACCTGTAATAAATCTGCTACCAGCAGCTGTGCTGGCAGACACATCGTTCCTTCATCATCCACAAGTCTATTTCAAAGAAGGCAGAGTCTTATTACAGAGGCACAGACATGATTCAAGTTATATGGATCGTTTTCTCTAGATACTGGCCATCTTTAAAACTGAATATATGTTTAACTGAATAGGACTTTTTCACTTGTATTAAATCTAATAAAAGAATGCTGTATTGCTGAAATAGAAGAGAAAATACCATATGCATGCAGTATATTCTGCCAAGAGTTTTTTTGATACAAATGAGTGGCAAATAAATTTAATAAACAAACAAACTCCAAGATAATTCTATCTGTATTTCTTAAAACTTCATCTCCAAGCACAATTCAAAATGACAGATCTATACTTTGCAAACAGAGACACACAAAGTGTAATTCCTGAGTAATCCACTTTCCACTTTTTTAACCTTTAAAACCTAAACATTTAGCTGATATAATAGCTTTGGGGTAGATAATCCCATCTATTCATACAGACTGATATCTCCAAATCTGGTTTCTGGTTTTGCCACCTTTAAGAAGTAAGGAGGACAAGTCCCCAACTCATCATTTTCAATAATGACTTCACAATGATTTCCATCTGAAAAATATTCCCCTGGCTCAACCTGGTCATTTGTTGGTGGAACAAATTAGTGTTTATTGATAAAAAAAATCATTGCTATTCTACTGAAGGTTTTTTTTTATTCTTTATTATCTATTTGTGAGCTGACATACCGATTGTTTTGATACTGTCATAAAATAAATGAAATGTTGGCTATATTGTCCCTTTCTTTTTTGTGAAGATAACTATTCTCTTCCAAACAAATAAAAACCATATTTTCTGTTAATAAAGGTAGTTTTGACTTACTTAGCAACTGTTCAAAATTGCAACAGACCCCACCCCCCAAAGGGACTTGCGACCCAGATTTGAAGTTCTGATGTCAACTCTCCCCTGCAGTCATGTGACTGCATTCTGGACACTTAGCAACTGGCCTACATTTACAGCTGTTTGCCGTACCCAGTGCCCATGATATAGGATGCTTTTGGCAGAAACTAGCATCTTCTTCTGGTTTCTGGCAAAACCATGCCTATACTGAACAAGGGATTTGCTTAATGACTGCCACAATAAAGATAATAAAAATGGGCAAATCGTTGGTGACCCACTTTACGACCATCACAATTTATGACCGTAATTGTCAGGCTCAATTATAGTCATAAATCAAGGACTACCTGTATGGATTTTTCCGTATGTCTATACATAACATTAACAACTCAGCCACTTGAGGAGACAGGAAGAGAGAAAAAACTTACCATAAGAAATCGGAAGAACTACATTCACAAACTTTGGAAGAAAGTGCTGACATAAAGTTTTTTCCTTTAATACACCATGATGAATTCTTCCTCCTTCGAAAGGTTCTCTGCTGGCCCATTATGCAACGGTCACCCTGAATATTAAAGGTTAATTGTCATAGCTGCTAGATAAAGTTATTTATTTATTTGTAACCCAATTCTTGGACTAATTTTCAGTATCCGGTAAGAATTGTGTCAGAGTATATTCATCAACTGGAATAGGACATGGTAACAAGGTCAGCCAATGTATAGACATAGCAACTAAGTCAGCCAATGAGGGCTGTTTGGGAGCTGAGACAGACTGGAGCCAGGGCGTGTCTTAGTCTGCAGCTT